>JASPKP010004180.1:0-18125 GCA_030674155.1 Stramonita haemastoma | reverse complement strand
ACAACAACAAAAAAATAATAAAAATATTTAAAAAAACAAAAACCCAAAAACCATCTCTCATCATCTTCATCATCTCATCATCATCACTCACTTTTTTCTTTTTTTTTTTCAAGGTACTTTTCCCTGACCATGACCCTGTTGTTGGTGTTGTGCTGTTGATGTTTTTGGTCTCCTTGGTCTTCGCGAAAGTTTCCCCTGCCATAGGTTTTTGAAGTCTTGTCGAGGGTTCCAAAAAAACCTAACACTTCCTTTTTCCCTGCCGTCCACGTTTTGTCATCAGCAAAACGAAAGTTGGTAATTGTTCTGCCCCCAATTTTGCCGATGTTCCTTCATGATTTCCCGTGCATCGTCATGATTCTCTCAAGGAAAGGGTTTTTAAAGAGAGTGGGGGAAGCAAGCAGCCTGTCTGACGCGATGTCCGTCCTGAACCAATCCCCTATGCCCCATTGAAATGATCGGGGGGCCCTTTGTTGTGGCTCCTCAATGCTTTTTTAAAGTTGGCTTTGATGTTGTACAGCCTCACGGCACCCCAGAGCTCATGCCAACCCTGTCAAAGGGCCTTTTTTGAAATAAAAAAAAACATGGTAAAGGACTTGCTGATGCGAAGGTATTCTCCATAGTATTCTTAGATTAAAAATTGCTCTGTTGTACTTCTGCCTGCCCTGAAACTGCCTGTTCTTCAGCAAGGACGCTGTGTTTGTGGCTTCAGCGATTCAGTAAGATCTTCAGATGATTTTTTTGCTTGGATGCCATATCAACTAAATTTTTGGGTAGTTCTGGCATTGGTTTTACTTGCCTTTCTTGGGAAGGGTGATGATTAGTGGTTTTGTGCATGGTTTTTAGGCCAGTCTCCTGTTGCCAATCTTTTTTGCAGATTATCAGTAGGGTGTTTATTGCCCCCCCCCCCCCCCCCCCCTTGCTTGGACCAGTTCTGCCGGAATGTTGGGTTTCTTCTGATTTTCCCCTTCTTCATCGATTTCACGCTACTTTTTCCCCCTTTTTCCCCAGGATGGGGTAGTTGCATGTCTGTCGGTGGGGGGACTTCATACCTCTGGATCTCTGAGGTTTTTTGGTTATTGGTTTTGGCAATTTTTCGTTCCCTTCTCTTTAGAATGTCCTGGTTTTTTGTTTAAAATCTTTCTATTTTGGTTTTGTATGGTGCTGGTTTTCCCCTGATTTGTGTAAAGCTTCAAATATCTGGGAGCAATTGTAAAGACAAGGGAAACCCCGAAATACTGCAAGGATTGCATTGACAGTTACAGCACTGCCAAAATTGAACACAATTTGGAAAGAACAGGAACATCTCGCTCAGTTCAAAAGACGGGGGTTTTGATGCGCACTTGGTCATCTCAATATTCCTGTATTCTTGTGAGTATGGACCCTCACAGGGATTGGAGGGAAAAAAAATACAGGCCACAGAAGATAATGCTTTCGCACACTCCTTGGCTCTTTACAAAGATCACATTACAAAGAGGGGGGGAAAATCAATTCGGTCAACCATGGGCCCCCTTTGAGATCTCCTGACCACAGTCAAAAAAAAAGCAACGAAGTAGATGGGCACCCGCAAGACAACAGGGTTCCCCAAGACTTTTCTGAAAGGGGGAACCGTGCTGGTGGAGAAGGAGAGGCAGGCAGGAAAGGGAGGGGGAAGGAAAAACTCCGAGAGTGAACGGGCCTCAGGTGGTGACACCTTGGGAAAGGTCAAGGCAGGGGAAAATGGAGGAGCTGGTTGCGGGGGGTTTTTTCCGTGGCCCCCTTGGGTCAAAAATACCTACGGGATGGGAGGAAAGAAGAAGAAGAACATTACCTTTATCATGCGTTTTGACGATGCCCTTGTCTTACGATGATTTTCACTGTCATAAACCAATGTCTTTCTCTCTATTTTCAGACTAAGCGATAGAAAATGCCGTGTCCGGCCACGCTAGATGTTTCCAGCACTTGCAAAAATAAAGACGGTATTTTTTAAACAAATGCCGAACCCGAGAATTATGTCCTCCGTGTCCTTGGAATTGGATTCGGGGCGTGGGGTATCAGTGGTTCTGCTATAGCGGTGCGGTATTCAAACCAAACGTGGTGTGTGGTGTTGTGATTGTGTTTCGTGTCTGAGTTTGTGTGTGTGGTGGGGGGGGGGGGGCTGTTGTTCGTGTGTGTGTGGGTTTGTGTGTGTGTGTGTGTGTGTTTTGGGTGTGTGTGCGGGCGTGGGGGGCGTGGTGTGTGTGGTGTGTGTGGTGTGTTTGTGTGTGTGTGTTTTGTGTGTGTGTTCGGTGTTTTGGTGTGTGTGTGTGTGTGTGTTGTTGTGGGGGTTTGGGGTTTTGTGTGTGTGTGGGGGGTGTGTGTGTTGTTTGTGGGGGGTTTGTGTGTGTGTGTGTGTTTGGAGGGGAAAAGGGGATTTGTTCGGTTGTGTGTGTTTGTGTGTGTGTGGTGTGTGTGTGGTTTTTGTGTGGTTTTTGTGTGTGTGTGTGTGTGTGGGGGTGTGTGTTGTGTGTGTGATTGTGTGTGTGTATGTGTGGGTTTTGTGTGTGTGTGTGAGTTTGTGTGTGTTTGATTGTATATGTGCTTTTTTGTCATGTTGAAATTTTAAACATGGAAATGAAATGAATTTAATGATATTCACATATTTAAAATTACGTTACTCACAGCCCCCTTTTTGTGTATATGCACACGCATATTTACTTTTTTCTATTTATTTTTTTCCCGCCGCATCTCTTCTCTCTCTCTTCCTCTCTCTCTTCTCTCTCTCTCTCTCTCTCTCTTCTCTCCCCTTCTCTCCTCTCTCTTCCTCTCCCCTCTCTCTCTCTTCTTCATTGTGACTTCTGTTTTTCTTTTGAACGAGTGCATTTTTATTCCCTTCCTATATAGGCTTTTCTTGTGTGTTGTTTGGTTCGGAAAAGTTTTATTGTTTGTATCTTTTCAACTTGATGTATCCCTGAAAAGGGCGGGGACTGGATGAAAAAAAGCAAACGGTGTTTTATCTATTTTTTTCCTCGAAAAAAAATACTTTGCCTTGCCTTGCTTTTCCCCTTGCCTTGCCTGCCTTGCCTTGCCTTGCCTTCCCTTGCCTTCTCTCTCTCTCTCTCTCTTCTCTTCCTCCCCCTTCCTCTTCCCCTTCTCCTTTTTTTCCTCTCTTCTCCTCTCCCCTTTCTCCTCTCTCTCCTTCTCTCCTCTCCTTTCTCTCTCCCCTCTCTCTCTCTTTTCTCCTCCTCTCCCCCCCCCCCCCCCCCCCCCCCCCCCCCCCCCCCCCTTTTTCTCTATCTCTCTATTATCTATCTAGCTATTTATCATTATTATTTATCTATCTATCTTTCTATCTTTCTATTATCTTTCTATCTATTATCTTATCTTTCTTTCTTCTCTCTTTCTCTCTTTTCTCTCTCTATTGTCTCTCTCCCCTCTCCTACTTCTATCTATCTATCTATCTATCTATCATCTTTCTATCTATCTTCTATTTTATTATCTATGAAATTTTTGTTTATGTATGATGTATTTGTATTTATGTATGTTGTATTTTTGTATGTATGTATGTTGTATGTATTATGTATCTATCTATCTATCATCTATTTTTATCTATCAAACTATCTTTCTATTATTATCTATTTTTTATCAAACTATCATCTATCAGCACTGTGTTAACTCCGGAAAAAAAAAAAAAAATCTCGAACGGGTTCGAACCAGGGATTTAAAATTTTCCGAGGCAATGTTGTAACCCTGGCATCCTGTCCCCTTTCTGACTTTTGTTTGCGTTCTGCAGCCCTTTAAACGGCCGGTCAATGTGTGACCCCCCCCCGAACTTACTCCCTGTCAGACAACAAAACCCGACAACGTACACGACTTTGATTACAAAAGCCATGGCAGATTTCTCCGCGCTAAAACC
Organism: Stramonita haemastoma; assembly: GCA_030674155.1. NCBI lineage: Eukaryota > Metazoa > Mollusca > Gastropoda > Neogastropoda > Muricidae > Stramonita > Stramonita haemastoma. The sequence goes on along the minus strand of JASPKP010004180.1, from coordinate 14,254 downwards.
GGCCCTTTTTTTTTCTCTGTTGGCTGCTTTGCCACAATAGCTGTAGTTTTTTAAAAAAAAAAAAAGTGTTGTTGGTTTTTTTTTTTTTTTTTTGCATGATTGTCAAAAGAAAAACCCCAAAAATATGTTGCTTTTGTTTACATTTAAACGTGTTTTTGGGGGATTTTGTTGTTTGTTTTATTGTTGCATTTTTTTGGTTTTGTGCGTGTTGGTTTTTTTCCCTCAGAAAGGTGAAATTTAAAATTTGAGTTATAGCGGTGTTTGCGGGGTAGTGGTCTTTGATGTAGACGGGGTTTGGGGTTCTGGGAAAAAAAAAAAATTGATTTTGAAAAAAAAGAGGAGTGCGTAAACAAATACTTTGTTTCAAAAAAGCTTGTGTTCCCCCCTTACTCTTGGGGGTTGTGTTTTGGTGTGTGTGTGTGTGTGTGTGGGTTTGTGTGTGTGTGTTGTGTGTTATTCTTTTTTAGTTTTTATTTTTTTATTTTATTCTTTTTTTTTTTTCGGGGAAAATGGAATAAACCTCTCGTGTTTTTTTTCATCCAGTCCCGTGTGTATGCAGTTTTGTAGTGTCGTCTGTTCCCTCGGCCGCGATGGCTTACTCTTACGAAAAGCGGAACAGGATTTAACGTGTGCGTAAGATGTCCTGCGTGCGCTGCACACGGGGCCCTCGGTTTATAGTCTCACCGAAGGATTTTTGGGGGAGAGTGGAGGGGGACTGTGTTAACTCCGGAAAAAAAATATCCTCGCCCGGAATCGAGTGTGTGTGTTTTGTGGGTGTGTGTGTTGTGTGTGTGGTGTTGTTTTGGGTTGTTGGGTGTGTGCGTGTGTGTGTGTGTGTGTTTGTTTGTTTGTTTGTTTGTTTGTGTTTGTGATGTTTGTGTGTGTGTGGTGCATGTGTGTGTGTGTGGTATGGTGTGTATGTGTGTGTATGGGTATGTGTGTTTTTGTGTGGTTTGTGTTGTGTGTGTGTTGTGGGGGTGTGTGTGAATGGTGCTTAGATAAATGCTGTGAATGTGTGTCTGTCCACGTTTTGTTTTTCTGGATCTATGTGTGTATGATAAAGTAGCTATCCCACACAAAACGGAGAAAAAGTTGGATTATTGCAAATATTCAGGGCTAGATAGGATAGGGATAAGAAAGTTAATTAACGAAAAGGGAGAGCTAGGGGAATTAAGCCGATTACAATTGCAAAATTGTTACGGTGAAGGGGAGTAGTCAGCTGACAAGAAAAGCAATGTAGTCCTTAATTTTGTTGCTCCCCCTTCATCATAGCAACAAAGTGAGAAAGTTCAACGGGTGGTTTGTGTGGTGTTGTGTTTGTGTGTTGTGTGTGTGTGTGTGTGTGTGGGTGGTGGTGTGTGGTTGTGTGTGGGTGTGTGTGTGTGTGTGTGGTGTGTGTGTGGTTTTGTGTGTGTTTTTTCATGCACGCGGCACATTATTATTTGTTGGTAAAATTTAAAGATATTGTCACCGGTTACAATATTTTTTTTAAAAAAAAAATTTTTTTTTTTAAGTTTAAATAGGTCGATTCAAAAAATACTTATTAATCAAAAGTTCTTGTTTGTTATTTTTTTCTTTTTTTTGCAAACCCCAGTTACGCATTTTTAAATTTGACAATAAAAAAAACCTTTGTAAATCTCTGAAGATCATAAGTTTTTTTTTGTTTGCTTTTTTTAATAACCACATGCGATGTCTCAGTTGTCATTATTTTAGTAAAAAGCAAAACTGCTTTTCGATAGTATAAGTCGTTGGGATGAATTCTGTGGCTTTTAAAATCATGACAAAAAAACGTACTAGAATTTTTTTCCCGAAAATTAATTCGCAATATGTCTCTTTTTTAATATATTTTACTAGCAAAACCAAAAATGCAAAGAATAGTATCATTGCATAAAAAACCAAAACAAGATGGAGCATACTTGCGATAAAAAAGAAAAGGCCAAAAACAGTGGAGAAAGGGAGATTGAATGAATTGAAAAAAAGAAAAGGAAACGAAAAAAAAAAGTAAAGAAAAAAAAGGAGAAGAAAAAAAAAATGCAAGAAGAAAAGGAAAAGCAACGAAGAAAATTTTTCAAAAAAACGAGGAAGAAGAAGAAAAGGAGAAGAAGAAGAAAAAAAGAAGAAGGGAAAAAAGGGAAAAAGAAGAAAAAAAAAGAAAAAAAGAAGAAGAGGAAGGGAAGAAGAAGAAGAAGAAGAAGAAGAAGAAGAAGAAGAAGAAGAACAAAACAACAACAACAACAACAACAACAACAAAAACAACAACCACACAAAAGTAAGAGGAAGACGAGGGGAAGGGGGAAAGGGGGGGGAGGGGGAGGGGAAAAAGGGAAAGGAAAAAAAGAAAAGAAAGAAGAAGAAGAAAAGAAGAAAAAGAAGAAGAAGAAAAAAGAATAAGAGGGAGAGAGAGAGGGGGAGAGAGAAGAGAGGAGAGATGAGGGAGGGGAGAGGGGAGAGAGAGGGAGGAGAGAGAGAGAGAGAGAGAAAAAAAAGAAAAAAAGAAAAGAAAAAAAAGAAAAAAGAAAAAAAAAAGAAAAAAAAAAGAAAGGAAAAAAAGAAAAAGGAAAGAAAGAAAAAAGGAAAAAAAAAAGAAAAGAAAAAGAAAAAGAAAGAAAAAAGAGGGACCCTGAAACAACTGAAAAACATCGAAGTTTTTTTTGTTAAATCGTGCAATAATAGTGAGGATTTCTTGTTGTCGAAATTGTTAGTTCTATTTTTTGACCATCTTAGTGGTTGATTAAGTAGAAAATGCAACTAAAAGGGGTACTTTAACCCGTTTACAATCCTGCCCATTTTTGATGGATAAAATAGGTTGGGTATGTGGGGGCTTTGCAGTTTTTACGGTAAACAAAAAAATGCTCCAAGATTTTTGATTCGAAAGGGCAAAGAGGTTCAAAATTTAAGATTAACACAAATAGAGCAAGTGGATGAAATGGGTTGGTTTCTTCCCATTTTGTCACCCTTCCGATTTTTCCCCAAAAAAATACAACATATCCCTCCTCCCCCCAAAAAAAAAAAAAATGACTGGGTGGTTTGGAACGTAAAGTGGTATGAAAATAGAATTAAAAACGGATAGATTAGAAAAAAAGAGAAATTTTAGTGCGTTAAGTCAGAACAAAACTTATTTGCCCAAAAAAAACAAACAAACAACAAAAAAAACACACAACCAAACAAGTGGATGAGCGGTAGAGTGCCCCTTTTTGGGGGAAAGCTTTACCCGACGCAAAAACAAATTATGAAAATCAGCCCCCACAACGTCTGACTCTTTCAACAAAAAATTCTTCTACCATGGTCATCATTAAAACTTATTTGTTTTTGTGTTTTTTTTGTTACGCCTCTCATAACAATGTAACATACACTTGCCATGAAGATATAATAATTCTGTATATCAACGATGCGAAATATGCCCCATAGCATTTCCTCCTGGTGATTTTTTTTTTCCCCCCGACAAGAATGCTGGCTCTGAAAGAAGAGAAAGTAGCTTAGGAAAAAACCCCGTCCCCAGATTTTGGCAGGGAGGGGGTGGAGAGAGAGGGGGGGGGAAGGAGTCCCCAGAGGAAGGGCCCTGACAAAGGGAGGGAAAAAATTCTAATTGCCCCGCATTTCCCCCCTTTAAAAAAAACAACACTACTGATTTTTTGTTCTTTTTTAAATTTTTTCTAGCTTCTGGTTTTGGGGGTATTTGGGGTTTTTTTGTTTTGTTTGTTGTTGTTTTTTTTTAAAAGGGGTGGTGGTGGGGGGGGGGGGGGGTTTTTTTTTTTCTTTTCTCGGTTTTCTTTTTGTAAATAGCACAACGGGGTTACAAAATGTGATCGACTATGATAATAATAATGTGCGGTAATAATAACTATGTTAAGAAGAAGAAAGAAGAAAAAGAAGAAGGAAAGAAGAAGAAGAAGAAGAAGAAGAAGAAGAAAAGAAGAAGAAGAAGAAGAAGAAGAAAAAAAAGAAGAACAAAACAAGAAAAAGAAGAATAAAGAAGAAGAAAAGAGAGCAAGAACAAGAACAAGAAGAAAAACAAGAAGAAAAGAACAAGAAGAACAAGAAGAACAAGAAGAACAAAACCGAACAAGGAAGAAGAAGAAGGAAAAAAAGAAGAAGAAGAAGAAGAAGAAGAAGAAAACAACAAGAACAAAAGCAAGAAGAACAAGAAAAAAGAAGAAGAAAAGAACAAGAACGAACAAGAACAAGAAAAACAAAAAGAACAAAAGAAGAACAAGAAAAAGAACAAGAAAACAAGAAAAAGAAAAAAAGAACAAAAAACAAGAAGAACAAGAAGAACAAGAAGAACAAAAACGACAAGAACAAGAACAAGAACAAAACAAAAAGAACAAAACAGAAGGGAAAAATATAGCAAGAAGGAGATGGCAGCGATAAAAGGAACAAACAGAAAAAACAAACAAATAAGAAAAAAAAAGGAAGTCCTGCAACAAATCTCCAAAAGGGTTTGGTGCTTTTTACTGACAGGCCCCCGACATCCCCACCCAGGAAAGAAAGGCTGGGGGAAATTTAAGACAGCTTTTTCAGGGAAACAATGACCGCTGTGACAGGCAAAGGATGGAGTGTTGAGGGTTACACCGCCATTATGTGCTGTAATTGATCAGGGGCTAAATTTCTTGGTTCCTGTGTTTTCTTTTCGTTTTTGTTTTTTTTTCTTTCCTGACTTTATTTTTTTTTTCTTTCTGAACCTTTTTCTGTGGCAAAAAGTGTTTTTCTCTGCTGCTACTGCTGCTGTATGCGCTGTGACTGTGCTGCTACTGTGCTGCTGTGCTGCTGCTATGTTCTGCACTGTGCTACGCTGGTACTGCTGTGTATGCTGCTGCTGTTGCTGCTGCTGCTGTTGCTGCTACGCTGCTCTATGCTGTACTGCTGCTGGTTGCTGCTACCTTGCTTCCTGCTGCTATGTGCTGCTATGTGCTGCTGTGCTATTGCTGCTGTCTACTGCTGCTAATATTTTGCTACTGCTTAAATCCGCGTGCTGCGTTGCTGCTGCTGCTGTTGCTGCTATTGCTGCTGCTGTTGTGGTTCTGGCTGCTATGCTGATGCTGCTGTTGTGCTATGCTGCTTTACTGCTGTGTGCTCTGCGTCGTTTTTCTTTCTCTCTTCTCAATCTCCTGTGTTTCGTGTTTTTTTTTTATAGTGAGTTTTTTGTTGTTGGTCTTAAATGGAGAAAGGATTGAAAACAATCAGTGATGGGTGTTTGTGGATGGGTTCATTTTTCTCAGTCTTTTTGCAGAGCTGCAACTTTTTGTGTGGGGCGTGTCTGTTTTGCATAAAATAACACTCACCAAATTTTACAGAGCACACACACACACACGTACACCCACGTTACAACGTACACACGTACACACCAACACACACACACCACACACACACCACAAATACACCATACACGCGGGCGCAAAACACACAAAACACACACTTTACCCCACAAAACATACCCACGCCGCACGGGGGGGGCAGGGGGGTTTGGGCGGTGGGAGGAGGGGGGTTGGCGGGGGGCGGGGGGTTTAATCCCAACCCCTTGTCAAAATCTGCATAAAAATTTTATTAATTAATTGGGAACTCAGGGGAAAAAAGGGAAACCCCCTAATTTTCTTTTGTGCGTGAGGGGGAAAAGAAGAGAGAGAGAGTGAAAAGAAGAGGGGAGAGAGAGGGGAGAGTTGAGGAGAGAGAAAGAGGGGAGAGAGAGAGGGAGGGGGAAGAGAGAGAGAGAGAGAGAGGGGGAAGAGAGAGAGAGGGGAAGAGGAGAGAGAAGAGAGAGGGGGGAGGACAACAAGAAAAGGAAGGGTCATTTTTGAAAAAAAATCTGACATATTTTTTGGACCAGAAAAAGTTTTGTCGTCCCCGGGGTTTCCCCTTCCCACTAAAAGGGAAGGGTTTGTAATCCCCCAAAAGCCCACACACGTCTTTGTGTCATATTAAGGAAAAGTAAAAAATTTTGGTTTATAAAATAATTTTTTCTTTTTATTCCATTTCCCTTCTTCTTCTTTTTCTTTTTTCTTTTTTTCCCTTTTCTTTTCTTCTTCTTCCTTCTTCTTTTTTTTCTTCCTTCTTCCCCTTCTTCTCTTTTCCCCCTTCCTCCCCTTCCTTCTTCTTCTTCTTCTTCTTCTTTTCTTCTTTTTTCTTCCCCTTTTCTTCTTTTTTCTTTTTTCTTCTTCTTCTTCTTCTCCTTCTTCTTCTCCTTTTTCCCTTCTCCTTCTCCTTCTCCCTGCCCCTTCCTTTCCCCCTTTGTTTCTTCTTCTTCTTCTTCTTCTTCTTCTTCTTTTTTCTTTTCCCTTCTTCTTTTTTCCTTCTCCTTCTCCTTCTTTTCTTCTTCTTCTTCTTTTCTGATGATGTTTGATGAGGGATGATGGTGGTTTTTATAATAATCTTTATAACCATTATTTATTATTTTTAATTATTATTTTTTATTATTATTATTTTTTATTTTTAAAATTATTATTTTTAAATTTTTTATTATTTTATTTAATTTTATTATTATCAGTAGTAGAGTAGTAGTAGTATTTGAAGTTAGTATATTTGGGGTGGGAGTGGGTGGGATCAGTATTATTATTTATTAAAAATTTTTTTTAAATTTTTTTTAAATTTTTAAATTTTATTTTCATAATCAGTTTTATTACTTTTATTACTTTAACGTCTTTCGTCGTCGTCGTCGCCCCCTCCATCATCTTTCATAAACATCACCCTCTTTCTTTCATCATCATCATAACATAATAAATCATCATCATCACAATATCATCATCATCATTTTTCGAAATCAACATTATCACTATGTTTTTTAATGATTTTTAAATTTTTTATGAAAAAAGTTTGATGATGATGATGATGTTTAAATTGATGATGAAAAGGATAAAGTTTGTTTGGATGATGAGGGTTTGTTGATGATGTTGATAAAGATATAAAGATGATAAAGGTTTGAGGGATGGGTTTTATTTTTTAGGAAAAAAAAGGTAGGGCTGAATTCTACATATTTTGTTATTGAAATTTGTATTTTTTTGTGACTTTTTCCTGATCGAAAAGAGCACTTTTTATTTTCTTTAATTGTCCTTCATAATTTTAAATTGGGTTCGGGAGGGAAAAACGGCTTCTAAAGGGACATGACTTCAATTTTTTTTTTTTTTTTTTTTTTCCCCAAAAACAAAAGGCAAAACTCACTCCCTATTTGTCCGGTCCCAATATTTTTCCCTTTTACCAAAAAAATTTGGGGGCCGCACTTGATAAGCCATACAAAATTTAGAATCATTTCTTTTCTTAAACTTTTGTGTGATATTTAAAAAATACTTTTGTCTCATTTTTTGCGTTTCCACCTTTTTTTACCCCAACCCCACTTTTTTGGGGCAGCAGTTTTTTCCCCTTTTTGTTGGGGACATTAAAAGGGTAAAGGTAATGTGTCCCATAACCCCCATTTTTTTTTAACCTTTGTGATCATAGGGGGGGGGGGGGGGTTGGGAGATTTTAAACTTTTCCGGGGGTCCACTTTTTGGAGGCGGCGCCCTTCTCCCTCCCTCGCTGTTTTTCCCTTTCCCTTTTGAACCTGAAGGGGCAGGAACTCATTTACAGCGGGTTGTACTGGGGGCCCTTGTACTAAAAGCCAAAGCGGGCAAAAGTCACCCCCCCCTTTTTTAACAGGGCCCCGATCTGTTAAACGTTGGTTTGGGGGAAAGCAAGTGCTCTGACCACTGAGCTCCCCCACCCCAAACTTTAAAGACTGCCATAAAGTAAATTTTTTTCTTTTTTAAAACCGACAAACCCAAAAAAAAATTTTTAAAAAGCTTTAAAAGCTTAAATTTTTTTTTTTTTTTTTTTCCCCCCCACTCCCCCAAAACCACCCCTACCCCCCGGTCAAACCCCCCCCCAAAAAGAACCACCTGCCCCCCTAACAAAAACACAATCTTTTTTAATTTAAAAATCACCTTTTTGCCCCATTTTTTTACCCCCCACTTTTTTCCAATTTCCCTTTTTTTTAAAAAAAATTTCCCCTCCCCCCAACATAAAAAAATTTTCCATCCACTTAAACCCCCCCCATTCCCCCCCCCTTTTCCCCCTTCCCCCCGGGGGAACCTTTTCCCGGGGGTTTACGGGGAAAAAAAAGCCAAACCAAAAAACCACCCCCCCCAAACATCTACCCCCCCCGGGGGGAAAGCAATCCCCTACCATAGACCCCATCCCACAAGGACCCCAAAAATTTTTTAAATTTCGGGAAAAACCCCCCCCAACACTTCCCCCATCCTAAAGACTGAAAACCCCCCCTTTTCCCCTCTCTGTTCTGCCTTTTTCGGGGGTTTTGTTCTGGTCTGTCCTTCGCTGATGTTGTCCCCCCTCTTCCATGTGTTCCGTGCATCAGCCATGGTTCTCTAAGGGGAAAATGTTGAAAAGTGTGGGTAAAGTAGACACCTTGCCCTTACTCCAAATTGTTCGAACTACTACGAAAGCTATAGTAACTGATTTGATGGAAATTTTAAACCCAGGCCCTCTGTCGAAAAACCGCAGAACATGTTGCGCTTTAAAACCCCTTCCGCCTTTTAGAAGAGCAGATCATTGGTGGGTGGGGCGAAAGACAACAAAACAAAAATCGGGATACCACAGGTGCCGTGTTTAGACACCATCCCTGAGGAAAAATGGGGATACCAGGGTGGTTGGGGGTGGTATATGGAAACTTTTCTGGCGATTCTGCGACAATACTGGAACCATTTGTATCAGCGATTCCCTTTCCATGGACCATTCCGCGACCATAGGAGAGAGGAGAGGAAGGGGGGGGGGGGGGGTGTTGCGCATGGGTAACAGTTTTCCCTTATACTTCTTACCCGGCTTTACGCTCTAGACCCCAGGTAAACTCTACGTCTTCTGAGATGGGGAGCCCTCCCCACAGCATGGTGGCCCTCGCTGTACAGTTTTTTTGTGACTCGGTTCGGGTTTTACTTTGATGCGTACAGAATCAGGGGTTGCCACAAAACGTCTCCCACCCCCCTGTAAAAAGCCTTTTTAAAAATTGATAATACGTGGTGGAGGTCTTTTTGGGTATGAAGGACCGCCACAAATTTTTCTGAGGTTAAATATCTGTTCGGTTGTGCTACCCCCTGCTCGAAAACCCTCTTTTTTCTCAGAAATGATGGCTCTGCGTGGCTTCATTTCTGTTTAAATATAATCTTCAACATGCCTTGCTTAGGTGGCAATGAGGCTGATTGGCGGAAATTTTTGGGCAGCTAAAGATTTCCTTTTTGGGGAGGGTGATGAGAGTGCTATGCCTGGTGGGGCCATTTTCCTGTTGCCAGATCTTGTTGCAGGTTTTAGTAGGGGGGTTTGATCAGGCTTCCCCCTCAGCTTCAACCAATCAGCAGAATGTTTCAGGCCGCCCTTTCCCCCTTTTTCAGCAATCTAACTGCTTTTTTCCACTTCTTTTCGGAGGAAGGGGGGGCTTTTTGTTTTGTGTTTTGTGGGGACATTGAGAACATCGGGATCTCCTGTGAGTTTGAAGTTATAAGGGTAGAGCAGTAATTGTCCACTGTCAAAAATCCTGGTCATCAGTGTGGAAATTTTTCCCATTTTTGTCTTGGATTGTTGAGTTTTCCCCTGTTTTTGCCAGTCGGGTCTTTCCACCAGTTGCTTGCTTTCTAGCTGTTTTTTTTCCCTAGATGTGTTTTTTCAATATCCGGCACTGTTCACTTTTTTCCCTCGCGTACTCTCTTTGTGGTAAAAATCACCCATTTTTTATATTGGTATGGTTCAATTCCATCTTTTTTTGACACGTGGTTTTTGAGACTTTGTAAAATAAGAATTTTTTTTAAACCCCATTTTCTAGAAATGTTTTTGCTAGGGCGGAAGCCCTTTACCACCAGTGTCCTGGTGTTGATTAGGTCATGTTTTGGGGGTATGGAAAACCCGGCTTGGAGACAGATGATCGTGACAGGGGACCTAGTTTCTTGCTTGTTAAGTCCTTGGGGAAACCCCAAGGCGTCGGGGGGTAAAGAGGGTTTTTTTTTTTTTCATCTTGCGGGGGGGTGATGGGATTGTGACGAATTTCGGATATTATTTTCTATATGAAAAATTTGGTATTGTCCTTTTTTATATTTAAAAAGTTGATATGTATTAAAGAGTCTTTTTTTCTTTTTTAAAATTCGGTATTTTTATCTTTCTATATAAAGAAACGTTAAGTTTTATTGAGGTGCCCCATTTTTTTTTTTCGGGCTGAATTATTTTTTTTGCCTGTCTTTTTTTCTTTTTCTTTTTTTGGTTTTTTGTTTTTTGTTTTTTTCTTTAAATGATTCTGTTTTTCTTTGTTTGGTATTTTTTGCTCTAATTTTTTTTGTGTGGTTTTAGATTGTTTCTTTCTTCTTTCTTTTACACACAACACAAAAAAACGCAAAACCCTACAAAAAACGCACACACATATATACAATTTTCACACACTCGCACACCATACACACACCTAACAAACCTAACACACACTGACACACATAAAACCCCACCAAAATTACACACACATACACACACACATACACACACAATAAACACACACACACACCACACAACACACACCAACACAAAACCACACACATACAACACACACACACACCACACACACACACACACACACCCCCCACACCTTTTCCTCTGTTTTTTTCTGATGATATCTATTTCCCTTTTCAGACAAAGAGACCGCTAAAACCCCCTTAGAGAGAAGAGTGAAGAGAAGGGAGAGAGAGGAGAGAGAGAGAGAGAGAGGGGAAGAAAAAGAGAGAGAAGGAAAGAGAAGGAGGAAAAGGGAGAGAGGGGGGAGAGGAGAGAGAGGAAGAGAGGAGAGAGGAGGGAGGAGAGAGAGAGAAAAGAGAGGAAAGGACCATTAGCTCCCAAAAAAACCCGACAATTTTGGGACCGAGGGAAACCAGTCATCCCTTAGTGTTCTCCAAGCATTAGAATGTTGTAATCCCCATCAACCACTCAATCCTTGCTGCAGTTTTGTTCGTATAGGGATCTGTTTGAAAACTTCGTGTTTTGGTTTTTTTTGTTCTCTTTATACACTGTCATGTTTCCTATTTTGCACGATGTAAAACTTGAACAACAACAGACAAATTGAAAAAAACAAAAAAACAGAGACAAGCAATGTGATGATTGCTTTTGCAAACCCTCGGCATTTCATCTATAGGTTGCATCACTAATGAAGAAGAGAAACCAGAATAAAGAATGCCATGCAGACCATATAAAGAGCTAATTTCAGTGGAAAAAAACGCAAGGTAAAAAGACAGAGATAACGTATCAAAAACAAATACAGAAAACGACGCCATTTTCAAAATCGGTAGAATCATAATCATGAAACAAAAGCACCTCACATGATGTTTCATCTTGAAAAAAGGGTTTTGCAAAAAAAAAATTTTTAAATAATATAAGAAAAAAAAAACCAAACTACACAACTTGGAAAAAAACCCCCAAGAGGATGAACCAAGAAGCGCAACTGACTCCCCTGTCCCCTAATTCCCCCAACAAGGTTTTTAAAGGGGGCCAGAAAAGCACGCTTAACAGCAGCAGCATATTTCAGTTCTTTATGTTGCGTAGTTGTAGCTGAGAGGTTTAACCCCCATTGTTTTTTTTTTTTAATTTTTCCTATTATATGGGGATAATGGAATAAGCATCATGTGTTTTTTTTTTAAACCCGTCCAGTGTGTATGCATTTTTTTAAATAATGTCATCTGTTCCCCCGACACAAGGGCCTACCTTAAAAAATCGGAACGGATTTAACGTTAGGCAAAGGGGTTTGCATGCGTTCGCACACGGGCCCGTTTAGTTCACCAAAGATTTTTGGGGAGAGTGAAGTCGCCTGATGTTTAACCCAGGGAAAAAACCCCTCGACCGGGAAACGAATTGGGTCGTCAAATTGCGGCGCAATGTTCGACCACTAACTATCCCACCTGCCTTTGGGAAAAAACAGAAGACGTATTTAAAGAATAACATAAAAATCCCCAAAAGATAAAAACACCTCAATTACTAGTAGGATTAGAGGGCCCGTTTGGAGCTGGGGGGCCCGTCTTTTGAAAAGCACCCCCCTTTGGTCATTTTGTGCTAGGAATTCACCTTTTTCTATCCATTGCCTTTTTTTTGCCTTATTCCTGTTCTCCCTGTTCACCTCCCTTTTCCTTAGTTTCTGTTCTTGGTCCATTCCCGCCTTCATTTCCAAAATATTTTGAAAAGATTTCAATCCTCTCCAAGGCCCAAAATCAAATTAAAGTGCAAGGACAAAAACTCACCATCAACAAAACCAACCAAACCACCTTTCGCCCACCTTCCTCAACCCAAATTTTCCCCGACAAGAAAAATTTAAAGCCTTACGACTTTTGTACTTTTTTTCTGTCACCCTTTCCCCCCCCTATAAGTTGGTAGAGTCCAACAAATGAACAGCACAACAGGGACAAACCCAAATAAGGCAAGGATGACCCGACTGGACTCCTAACTCGACTTAACGTAGTAGGCCCTGGGGGGGGAAGAGGAAGTCTAGAACCCGATTAGCGGTCCTCGATGCTCATGGGGCCAGTCTGCAAAATGTCTGGGGGGGGAGAGATGATGAACCTGACATCAGCCACCTCATTTGAGCCCTGTTGTTTTTGTGTTTTTATGTTTGTTTGTTGTTTTTTGGGGGGGGGGGGGGGTAAGTGAATATGTCGCTTGCTTAACAAGATTGGAGGTTTGGAATATCGAATTGAGAGAGAGAGGGAGGGAGAGTTTGAAGAGGAGAAAGAGGAGAGAGAGGAGAGAAGAAAGAGGGGGAAAGAGAGGAGAAGGGGAGAAGAGGGGGGGGAGGGAGAGAGAGAGAGAGACAGACAGACGACAGACAGACAGACGACGACGGACAGACAACAGACAGAGAGAAGACAACAGACAGACAGACAGCAGAAAACAGAGACAGGACAGAGAGACAGAGACGAGGGGACAGAGAGACAGAGATGGAGATGGAGAGGAAAAGAAAGAAAAAAAGACAAAGAGAGAAAAAAGGGAGACAGATTTTTATTCTTTTATTTGAGGATAATGGGATAAAAACTTTGTGCTTTTTTACATCCAGCCCCCTTGTGCATGCATTTTTTGTAAATCTTGTAAATCTGTTCCAAAACCGGACACGATAATGAGAGAAACAGAGAGAGACAGAGAAGAGACAAAGCAGTAGTGTGTTTTGTGTGTTTGTGATGTGTGGGGTGAATGCATGTGCATGTCTTGTGTGTATGTGTGTGTGTGTGTGTGTGTGTGTGTGTGTGTGTGTGTTGTGTGTGTGTTTGTGGTGTGTGTTTTTGGGGCACTGTATGCATGCCTGGGAAATAACCCAAAAAAAAAAAAACCCGAAACAGACAGAAAAATAAGAAAATGGAAAAAAAAGAAAAAAAATGCAACAAAATGACATACACAAATTCTGAAAAGTCAACAGAAATGGAACCCCAAAAAATAAAATGAAAAAAAAGGGGGAAAGTCCCCATTTTTTAAATAAAAATCAACAAATTCCCAATTCCCAAACCTTTGAAAAAGGGCAACAAGCCCACTCCACCACAACCTAGGTAGAATCCAAGACCTAGTCCCCCTTGCAACCCACCCCCTTCCACCCCTTAAAGTTGGAATTTCCAAAAAATGAAACATGACGCAAACCCCAAAAAAGGGAAGCCATGAGCTGGATCCCAAAAATCAGCCTCTTACTTTAAACCAGGAAAAATTTTTTCCCTTGGGGGAACAGAAAGTTAGGGGGTCAATAAGGGGGGTCCCTGATGGGACATGGGGGACCCGTCTGCGAAAGTCTGGAAGAGGGGGAGATGGTGAACCTGACAGCAGCTACGCAGTGAGCCTTTTTGGGTTTTTTTTGAGAGTGATGAGTATTTCAGCCGCGAATAAAAAGGATTAGGTTTGTGAACAGTCTGTGTTGTTGTTGGGGGGGGGGGGGCTGTATGTGTGTGTGTTTGTGTGTGCATATGGGGCTGTCTTTCTGTCTTTCTCTCAAATGTAAATGTTTCAACAAGAGGAAAAAACCCAAAACAAGCCATAGATAACAAACAAAAGCAAAACAACAAAAACAATATGTCAAATTTTACTCATTTGGGGCAAAGTGACATCAACTCACAAAAAACATGGTTTTTTACCATGCCAAAGCTTTTTATAAATTTTTTCCTATTCCGACATTTTGCAAAATACTGCCCATGTGCTATTGATTTTACTCTAACCTGAGTGCTTTGATCTGTACCCTTTTGTAATGCTTGAAGAATGGGGAAGCCTGTAATTTGGCATTTGGGGA
>JASPKP010004179.1:12500-18126 GCA_030674155.1 Stramonita haemastoma | reverse complement strand
GAACCCATGGCAGCAAGACAGTTTTTCCCTTGTAAAATTTTGTAGAAAAAAGCCCTCTGATGGGGAAAACTACACATGCAGACAGGAGATAAAATGGGTGACGCTGCTCTTGTGGCGAAGCAGCCCCAATTTCACGAAGACGAATCTGCCGTGACCTAGTAATACACAAACACAAATACAAAACATTAGTGACTATTCCCTCTGTCTTAGTATTTGTATTTGTCCTGCCAATTTGTTTGTAGTACTCTTATTGAATACGTTTTGCAGTAACAACAAACACTATTGTTTTTTAAAGACGACTTAAATCATCCCACGAAGGGATATTACAACAGTCAGGCATATCATTGATAGGAATCATTCTACTCTCCATCTCCCTCTGTCTCTCTGTCTCTCTGTCTCTCTGTCTCTCTCTGTCTCTCTCTGTCTCTCTCTGTCTCTCTCTGTCTCTCTCTGTCTGTCTCTGTCTCTCTCTCTCTCTCTTCTCTCTGTCTCTCTCTCTCTCTCTCTCTCTCTCTCTCTCTCTTCAGTCATTTAACCTCATCATATTTTCATGTTTACTCTTAATTATTGCCCTTTTCTTTGTTTTGTTTTTTTTTTTTTTTCTTTGTTTTTCTTGCTTTCTTTATTCAACTCAAAATCATCATGATCTAACTCTCATTTTCGTTCCCTGAATCAGTGACTTTATATACATTAACCTCAATATTGTATCTCTGTGTTAATCTTCCTGTTGTTTGATACTGGTATGGTTCTTATTTTTGGTAATTTGATCTATAATTGTGATTTTATTTATATTTTTATTGGCAGTATCTCCCCCCCCCCCCCCCTCCAATAAGGATATTAGTTTTAAAAAAAAATTTCCCCCTTTTATCCAAATGTATGATTTATGTCACATGTATAATTTTGACAGATGGTGGTGGATTGATGTTTTCAGTTGTTTATTCTCTTCTCTTGTTTGCTCTTTACCTATTAACACTTTTCTATTCTTTCATTATCAAAATCTTTTATTGTGACTTCTGATTTTTGTCTTCTGATCGAGTGCATTTTTATTACCTTATCATATATAGTGTCCTTATTCTTGTATGTTGTCTGGTTTGCATAAAGCTTTATTGTTTAGTATTTTTATAACTTGATGTACCCCTGAAAAGGGCGGGGACTGGATGTAAAAAAGCACACAAGTGCTTATCTATTATCCTCGAATAAAATATTTTGCCTTGCCTTTTGCCTTGCCTTGCCTTGCCTTGCCTTGCCTTGCCCTTGTCTCTCTCTCTCTCTCTCTTTCTTTTTCTTTCTTTCTTTCTTTCTTTTTCTTTTTCTTTCTTTCTTTCTTTCTTTATCTCTGTATCTCTGTCTGTCTGCCTCTCTCACACACACACACACACACACACACACACACACACACACACACACACACACACACACACACACACACACACACAACATACATATATATATATATATATATATATATATATAATATATATATATATGATATAGATATAGATATAGATATAGATATATATACACGCGCGCGCGCTCACCAATGTAAACATACAGTGTAGCTAGGACAATTGACTGGAACAGACATAAACTTTATAGTCAATAGTAGGCATATACTTCTTTGCATAAGCTTGTATATGTGTGCACACACGCGCGCACACGCACGCACACACGCACGCACACACACACATAATATCTCTCATTCATTCCCACACTCTTTCACTCTGGCTCGATCATTCTCTCACTCGATCTCATTTGCTCACTCACTCACTCACTCACTCACTCACTCACTCACTCACTCACTCACTCATCACTCACTCACTCACTCACTCACTCACTCACTCACATACCCACACCCATCCCCCCCACACGCTCACACACATTCACCCACACAATCATCCACCGACCCATTCCCCCCTCCCCCCCCCCAAACACAGACACAAACACACACACACACACACACACACACACACACACACACACACACACACACACACACACACACACACATTGAAAATCTCCATCCTCTTGGCAGAATGATAAATTTTCCCATTTCTATCACTCCTTTACTGTCTTTTTCCTGTCCACTGTCTCTGTCTTTTAAAAAAAAATAATTTCCTACCTTCCCAGTCCATTCCATTTCTCCCTAAGCAAGTCTGACAACTTTTTCTTTCTTTTTTTTCAGATGTGATGACATTTTGAGGACATCTCTATCAGGACATCACTACAGTCAAGGAAAAGGACTTTCCAGTAACTCAAAAGAAAACTGTCACCGGACTGGTTACGCCAAGCGCCTCTCCAAGGAACAACATGTGATGACTGTCCTGGGTTGACCCTTATGGTTGACCAGGGTGTTGATACAAGGAACGTCAGTAGGGTTGAATTTTAGCCCTAGGTTTAATTAATCCGCATGGAGTTGCCAGGTGTTAAATTGAGATCTAGTAACTTGACAAGGTGATACCCCCCCCCCCCCCCCCTGCTCAATATGGTCTCTGTGGTCTGGGGAGTTATAAACCAGAGTGGATTGGATTGGATTTTTTTGATTTGGTGTTTTGCCTTCATTGCAATCAGTTAAAAAGACACCCCCCCCCCCTCAATTTCCTCAGCTAGAGCTCTGAGGTTTACCAACAGATTTCTGCATATGGGACTGTTCTTGCCCACCTTTAAGGTAGCTGCAATCCGAATTCAGGGTTGATGTTTCTATTTCATCAATTTTATTTCACAAAATATGAATGTTAGATACTTTTTAGGGAGATGTGTGTTGTGATGTGTTGTGATGTGTTGTGGTGGCGGTGGTGGTGGGTACGTAGTGTGTGCTGGTGTGGTGTGGTGTGGTGGGGGTGTGGGGTGGTGGGTGGGGTGGGGTGTGGGGTGTGGGGTGGTGTGGTGTTGTGGGGGGGGTGTTTGTGCTGGTGTGTGTCGTTTTTGGTGGTAGTGTGTGTGTGTGTGCGTGTGTGTGCGTGCGTGCGTGTGTGTGTGTTGTGTGTGTGTGTGTGTGTGTGTGTGCGTGCGTGCGTGTGTATGTGTGTATGTTGTGTGTGTGTGTGTGTATTTGTGTTGGTGTGTATTGGTGTGTACTGTTCTGTGGTGTTTTTGGTGGTGGTTGTGTGTGTGTGCGGTTGTGCGTGCATGCATGTATGCGTGTGTACGTGTGTGTGTTTGTGTTTTGTGAAAAGGGGATAGTTGTGGGGAGGAGACATCAGACTGGAAGGAGAGGGAGGGGAGGGAGAGGGGTGTTTAGGAGGGGTATGGGTGCACATTTAGAGAGGTGGGGATAGAAAAAAGAGGGCTGGCTGACAGAATTTTTCTTTGATTGTTTTTAGTTCCCAGGCTAGAGCTCGGAGGTTAACCAGCAGTCAGAGTGGTGCATACGCAACCGTTGTTGCCAACCATTAAGGTAGCTGCATTCCGACTTCGAGGATCTTACACGGTTTAAGTTTAGGCTTTTTAAGTGGATGCAACTTGTTCAAAGTATGTCAAATCTTCACTCTTCTTTCAATGATAGCAAAACTGGAATTTTCGCGGACATCGAAGTCCAATGCATAACCTCAGATTTTTGATAGAACAGGTGACTCTGGTTTAAAGCTCAATATCACTGCAAAATACGTATAGCTGTTGTGGTCGTAGAATAATAAACATAAAATAAATACCATTGTGTCTATAGTTACATACCATTTTCTATGTGCTATTGGGTCCACATTCCATCTAACATTCAGATCGACCATCTGACAGACAACCCTTCCCTGTTGTTAACTAACACTAATTCTAACACTAACCTCAACTCTTAACCCTGGCCCCACATGTGGACACAAAAGGCAGATAGACAACATGGTATATGCTGACACACTGGCTAAACACTTTTTTCTTTTGGGTTGAAAGGAATTGATTTGAATCGTTTATTAAGAGTAAAAGGATAAGCACAGAACAGCTTTGCAGCATGCTTTCAAAAGCAAGACAAAATGCATAGCGAACAGTGTTGATCACAGCTTTAAAGGCACCAAAAGGATTTTAAAATGATTATGATAACCAAATACAAATATTAATATAAAAAGAAATGATTCCTTAGCAAGAGCTGTGAGGTTCCTCAATGGTCAGATGTTTTCCTATGCAGCCATTTTTGCCCGCCATGAAGGCAGCCGTATTCCGACTGAAGGGATAGAAGAATACATCATAGAGACTCCTGCTAGGGTTGGTAGGGCAGGGTGCTAGATTTTGAGGGAAAAGAATGCTAGGAAGGGGTGGAGGGACTGGAGGGGGTGTTGAATGTTCAGGTATGTAACCTAGAGATGGGGAAAGAGGTGTAATGGCTGAGGATGGGGATGAGTTTCTCGTGTTTTTGAGTTAATAATATTTTTTTCAGATAAGACATTAAAATTCAGTTTTCTAAAGTGTTCATACTGGGTTGTTTGGGGGTTATTTTTTAGATACTAATAGTATTCATATTCGTATTTTATTGTACGGGGGTAGGGGGAGGCAGTCAAACTGTCATTAGATTTAAGGGAGGGTGGAGAGCATTTTGGGGAATAACTGAAACACAAAAAGTAGAGGTAGCTGGTTTTAGAAAACATGCTTGATAAATTAAAGGAGAGAATTTTAGAAAATAAAGGTTGTTCAAAACCAGAAGTAGGGGTGCTAGTTTTAGAATGTGTGTGTGTGTGTGTGTGTGTGTGGTGTGTGTGTGTGTGTGTGTGTGTGTGTGTGTGTGTGTGTGTGTGTGTGTGTGTGTGTGTGTGTACGTGTACGTGTGTGTGTGTGTGTGTGTGTGTGTGTGTGTGTGTGTGTGTGTGATTACTATTGATAAAAACCAGAGGTAGAATGTTCAAGTCCGTTTGGGCGTGGAGGCAGGGAGGGAGGGAGGGAGGGAGGGAGGGAAGGAGAGAGAGAGAGAGAGAGAGAGAGAGAGAGAGAGAGAGAGAGAGAGAGAGAGAGAGAGAGAGAGAGAGAGAGAGAGAGAGAGAGAGAGAGAGAGAGAGAGAGAGAGAGAGAGAGAGAGAGGGAAAGTATTTGCTGCCAGCAAAGGGCTATGGGATTTTATACCGCATGTATTTGTCAGCCTGTGATGTGTGTGTGTGTGTGTGTGTGTGTGTGTGTGTGTGTGTGTGTGTGTGTGTGTGTGTGTGTGTGTGTGTGTGTGTGTGTGTGTGTGTAAGTGTGTAAGTGTGTAAGTGTGTAAGTGTGTAAGTGTGCGTGTGTAGGTGTATCTGTGTGTGTGTATGTTTTATATGGGTGTTGTAAAATTAAAATAATGCTTACTGAAATAAAAGTCACGAATTAAGTTTTTCTGTCCATGGTTTATAGAAACCTGTTAAACTGCTGGATTTGTAGCTGTAACCATTATTGACTGATTTTTCATAGTTTTGGAAAGGGTAGATACAAAGCAAGCGTTCTAATATCACACACAGAAACACAATTGCAGTATTTTTATAAGACAAAAATGTTCTGTGTACATCTTAGTTAACAGCCTTACATCAGAAAAGACATTTTCCCTTTTGTCACAAAAGCTTGTATTAGAAAACCATGTTGCCCTTGATTCTGTGAGCATAAGTTTTCAGTCATGTTGACTTGGTGTATCCTGTTAACTGATTTCCCTCTTGCCTCGTTCTTTGCTGTAGGTCAGAGACGTGCCCAT
>JASPKP010004179.1:5000-10000 GCA_030674155.1 Stramonita haemastoma | reverse complement strand
CCTACCCAACTTTTATAGGGTCACAGACCCCAAGGCACCAAGACACTATGGCACTGTATGCATACACCCTCTCCTACTATTTCTGACGTGTCTGGCGCAGGACCTGTGGCGACTCCGCAGCCCTCAACAGCTGAGAAAGCTAGTTTCTTGCAAGGAAATCCGCTACAGTGTACGCAACAAAAACCAAGCAGGGCGCACAATAATAATGACCATTTACAGTAATTTCTGGCACCACAGCAAAGTGCAGGGTCCCCTCCACATGCGCGCACACAAACAAACGCACTGCCAAAAACATGCGCGCGAGCGCGTGCGCGCATGCATACCCAACTCCCGGCAGGAAAGGTGCGGTTTTGGGCATAGACGGGACCCAAAGAGTCGTTTTCGGGCCCGTCCTACCCCATTTTTTGTAGGGTTACAGACCCCAAGGCACAAAGACAATATGGCACTGTATGCGTACACCCTCTCCTACCATTTCCGACGTTTGTGGCGCCGGACGTGTGGCGACTCCGCAGCCCTCAAGAGCTGAGAAAGCTAGCTTCTTGCAAGGAAATCTGCTACAGTGTACGCAACAAAAGCCAAGCAGGGCGCACAATAATAATGACCATATACAGCAATTTCTGGCACCACAGCAAAGTGCAGGGTCCACTCAACATGCGTCCACACAAACAAACACATTGACAAAAACATGCGCCATACCCAACCCTAGGCAAAAAGGCTGCGGTTTTGGACAAAGACAGAACACAAAGAGTCGTTTTCAGGCACGTCCTACCCCAACTTTTGTAGGGTTACAGACCCAAAGGCACCAAGACAGTATGGCTCTGTATGCATACACCCTCTCCTACCATTTCCGACGTGTGTGGCGCAAGACCTGTGGCGACTCCGCAGCCCTCAAGAGCTGAGAAAGCTAGTTTCTTGCAAGGAAATCCGCTACAGTGTACGCAACAAAAACCAAGCAGGCGCACAATAATAATGACCATATACAGCAATTTCTGGCACCACAGCAAAGTGCAGGGTCCCCTCTACATGCGCGCCAACAAAAAAAACACACTGAAAAGAACATGCACGCGAGCACGTGCGCGCATGCATAGCCAATCCCCGGCAAAAAAGGTGCGGTTTCGGGCAAAGACGGGACCCAAAGAGTCGTTTTCGGGCCCGTCCTACCCTAACTTTTGTAGAGTTACAGACCCCAAGGCACCAAGACAGTATGGCACTATATGCATACACCCTCACCTACCATTTCCGACGTGTGTGGCGCCGGACGTGTGGCGACTCCGCAGCCCTAAAGAGCTTAGAGAGCCTAAGATTCTGGCAGCCAACAACAAAGTTACAGCAAGGGTGCCCCTCCACATGCGTGCATACAAACAAACGCACTGACAAACATCAGCGCGCGAGCGCGTGCGCGCATACATACCCACCACCCTTACAAACACGTGCGGTTTGGGGAAACAAACGGGACCCAAAGAGCCGTTTTCGGGCCCGTCCTGCCCCGACTTTTGCACGGCTACAGATCCCAAAGCACCAGGACAGTATGGCACCCTATGCATACTCCCTCCCCTACCATCTCCCACGTGTGTGGCGCCGGACTTGTGGCGACACCGAAGCCCTCAAGAGCTGAGAAAGCTAGTTTTTGGTAAGGAAATCGGGTGCAGAGTACGCACCAAAAACCAAGCAGGGCGCCCAATAATCATGACAATATACAGCAATATGATCCACCAGGGCAAACTGCAGGGTCCCCGCCACATGTGCGCACACAAACAAACGCACTGACAAACACCAGCGCGCGCGCGCGTGCATGCATGCATACCCACCCCCCTGCCAAAAAGGTGCGGTTTGGGGCAAAGACGAGACCCGGAGAGCCCTTTTCCGGCCCGTCCTGCCCCGACTTTTGTACAACCACAGACACCAAGGCACCAGGACAGTATAGCACTCTATGCATACTCCCTCCCCTACCATCTCCGATGTGTGTGGCGCCGGCCTTGTGGCGACACCGAAGCCCTCAAGAGCTGAGAAAGCTAGTTTTTGGCAAGGAAATCGGGTACAGTGTACGCACCGAAAACCAAGCAGGGCGCAAAATAATCATCACAATATACAGCAATATGATGCACCAGGGCAAACTGCAGGGTCCCCGCCACATGCGCGCACACAAACAAACGCAACTGCGTTTCGCGCATGCATACCCACCCCCCTGCTAAAAAGGTGCCGTTTGGGGCAAAGACGGGACCCGGAGATTCGTTTTCAGGCCCGTAACGCCCCGACTTTTGCAGGTTACAGACCCCGAGGCACCAGGACAATGTGGACCTTATGCATACTCCCTCCCCTGCCATCTTCCACGTGTGTTGCGCCGGACTTGTGGCGACACCGAAGGCCTCAAGTGCTGAGAAAGCTAGTTTGTCGCAAGGAAATTGGGTACAGTGTAGCACCGAAAACCAAGCAGGGCGCCCAATAATAATGACATTATACAGCAATATGATGCACCAAAGCGCGCCAAATCGACATCCCCCCGCTTTTTTTTCCTTTCCAAGTCTTATTCCACTCCAGGGTAGCTTGCTACCATCAACAGCAGCAGCAGGATAGGTTTACCCCCATCCTCCACCCTAACAAACACCTGCACACAGGGGGCCTAAAAACTTTACAGTCTGTGACACACCTGTAGTTAAGGATCAGATGTTTGCTGCTTGGGTATTCATTTGAATCTAAACATTCTTGCTGTTCATCAACAGTAGTTTTTCATGTATGTATGTTTGGTTTGTATTTTTTTTACTTTCTAGTGTTGCCTTTCAAACACACATACACACACACACACCCTGGCACACTCGCATGTAGGGAGACACTCATGTAAAACATATACAAGCATACAAACATTCATTGATGCAGATAGACCACATGCATGCACAGAATGGGAGACACAAACTGCTACAAACTTACACCCCTTTTTACCACTCCCCCTCCCTCCCTCATTGATTTTTGACAACCCAGGTTCCATTCCTGTCGATGATTTTTTTCTTCTAGAGTTAACATCAGTCCTGTCCCCCAAAAGTCCTTCAGATGAGACTTTAAACCAAGGCCCGTGGGCGAACATCTTGTGCACAGTTAAATCCTGTTCCACTTTTCATAAGAGTAGGCTATCGTGTGTATGTGGGAACAGATGACATTTACAAAACTGCATTCACATGGGGACTGGATGTAAAAAAAAATACACAAGAGTGCTTATTCCATTATCCTTGATATAAAAGAATAAATCCCCTTTTTGTTCTTTGAATGCTCACACAGTAGCAACAAAGTCTGTCATAATAACAAAACATGTCTAGTGCTGCTGTGAAGCACCCCACAAGTCAGGACCAGTACATTCCTCATCAGCTAGGAGAGAACTGTCATCTTTAAAATCTTTCTGCAAAAAACGTAGGCAAATGGACCAAGAAGGCAGATAATAGACTCTTGTCTATTGGACCAAGACACAAGCAATGAGTGAGATAGAAAAGAGAATTTGAAAAGAGAATTAGCAAAAAATTTCCAGAAAGTAGTGATGCTATCTATATTGATATCCCCCCCCCCCCCCAATTTTTGCCTATTGGTAGATCTGTACATCTGATATCCCAGATTGTAAAGAGACTTTAGCAGACACTTAAACTGCCGCCAACTTCTCTTTCACAGAATGGGGTCACACTCCCAACTCATGTCCTAAATTCAGCCACCAATCACAGCCAGGTAGCACCTTGTTTGAAAAATAGTGTGGGCCGCCACTCCCTCCCACCCCCTACCCCCCTCCACCCCTTGAATTCGAATTTCAAAACAAACCCGTGCTGCTTTATCTGCCACACTGATAGATCTAAAATGAGATCACCCACGCTGGGCTTGTGTGCACGCAGGCATGCATGCACGAACATTTCTTCTTACCCTCTTCAGGAGCTGAAAAAGATAATAACAGCCCCACCTCATTCCCCCACTCTCTCTCTCTCCTCTCTCTCTCTCTCTCTCTCCTCTCTCTCTCTCTCTCTCTCTCTCCTCTCTCCTCTCTCTCTCTCTCTCTCCCTCTCTCTCTCTCTTCTCTCTCTCTCTCTCTCTCTCTCCTCTCCCCTCTCTCTCTCTCTCTTCTCTCTCTCTCTGTCTCTCCTGTCTCTGTCTCTGTCTCTGTCTCTGTCTCCTGTCTCTCTCTCTCTCTCTCTCCTCTCTCTCTCTCTCTCTCATCTCTCCTCCATCTCTCTCTCCCTCCCTCCTCTCTCTCTCTCTCTCTCTCTCTCTTTTGTTGATTTTGCAAAAGCTTTTGATGTAATTGATCATAAGCTTTTATTAAGAAACTGTCATTGTATGGGATATCAGATAATGTCCTACAACTGTTGAAATCCTTTCTTGGAAACAGAGAGCAATATGTGTGTATCAATAATTCCAAGTCCTGTACATTACCAGTTACATATGGTGTCCCCCAAGGCTCAATACTAGGCCCGCTTCTATTTTGTATATATGTCAATGACCTTCCACTCCATATCAAAGAACCTTGTCAGCTTTTTTGTGATGATACAACAATACATACTAGCCACACTAACATAGATAGAATATCAGTTTCATTACAAAAAAGTATTGACTCTCTTGAGAAATGGTGTCAACAAAACCATATGTCCCTCAATCCACAATAAACCAAACTAATGCTTATCACCACAAGACAAAAAAGACAAAATCTGACAACTCCACTCCCCCCTGTATTCATAAACAAAACCCTAATTGAAGAGGTGGACAATCACAAAGTCTTAGGTATTACAATAGACAAAAATCTCTCATGGACAGTACATGTAACCAAATTGAGCAACACTGTGTCCACACAAGTCTATCAGCTTTGTAGAATAAAACACTTCTTAAACCTACATGCTAGAAAACTATTTTTACAGGCTTATATTTTGTCATCAATTAATTATTGCTCTACACTCTTTGACACTGCCAGTGCAAATACGTTAAAACCTCTTATTAGTAACTATAAACGAGCCCTCAAGGCAGTACTCTTAAAGTCC
>JASPKP010004178.1:7500-18133 GCA_030674155.1 Stramonita haemastoma | reverse complement strand
GCAGGGGAGAGCGAATGACCCCATCTTTCCAGTTTTTTTGCAGTTTTTTTTCACATGGGGGTTGTGTAAGCTAGTTTTGGGATTTAGTGCATATTTTTAAAAAGGCCCCCCCCCAAAACACCCACAAAAAAAAACCCCAAAACCCCCCCACACAAAAAATTTAAAATTAATGTGAACCAAAACCAACCCAAAAAGACCCCAAAACATGTTTTCCCCTTTCCCCCCTTTGGGAATTTTGATTGACCCTTTTTGTTAAGCGGGGAAAGTTGTGTAAAAAACATTTTTTATGTTTTTTGGGGCCCTTTTTTTAATCATCTGTGTTTTTGGGTTTAAACCCAAATTCTTTTGTAGGTGAAACCTGTTTCTGAAAAAACCTGTTGCTGGTTTTTCCCCTTTTTTTCCCCAACAAAAAGAAATTTGCCCTCCCCATGCACAAAAAATTTAAAGGGAAAATCTGGGTTTAAAAAAAAAAGGGTTAAGATGCTGGGGGTTTTTAAAAGGGATCAAACCCTGACAAAAATAAAAAATTTTCCCCCTAAAAAAAGCAGACATTTTAAAATTCCCCTTTCCCCAACCCTCTCCCTTTTTTTCCCCCCTTTAAAAGTCTTACTAAAATTGTAAAGGGGAAAATTTTTGGGCCCTCTTACCTTTTTACTGAAAAAATTCTAGATTTACTGTTTATGGAGTATTTTGCAAAAAGTGTTTTTTTTTTTGGGGAAAACTAAAGCTGCAGCCAACGTCTGTGCGGGGTACAGAGAAAGGGGACGGAAAAACGGACGCCAGTAGAGGGGTCCCCCCCCGGGAATACCCCCCCTGCTGCGGGCCTTGATGGATTTTAAAAAGCCTTTGGGGGTAAAAAAGCCGATTTTGGAGTTAAAAGAATGAATAAATGTATAGGTTTTAAAATTAGACACAAAAAAATTTCCCAAAATTCATTTGGCATTTTTTTATGTACAAAAACCCAGCATCCTTAGAAAAGTCAAAAACCCACTTGCATTTTAAAAAAAAAAAAAAAAGACAAAATTTTTCCAAAAACGGGTTTTTGGAAGTAAAATGCGTACATCCTCAAATGTATTCATCATTCATCTTTAATTTTTTCTTTTTAACCCCAAGAATTTTTGTTGTTGGATATTAGTTTTGAACTGAAATGTTTGATTTTTCATAATATAAGCTGTAAAATATGTTTGTTGCTCCAATCATTTAGGTGTAGTCTGTCTTGTTTAGGGCAAATGGCTGTTACATTAACAAGTTGTATTTCTGCTGTGTACAGTTCCTAAAACTGTACATAAGTATACAGTTAAGTATAATTTCTAAACATTTTTTCTGCAGTTTGATTTCAGATGATAGATTTCAAAATGCACAGCTTTTAAATCACAACATTGATTTGTGGCTATCAGTTTTTTTTATATTTTATTTTATAGCAAAATCCCTCACACAAAGAGAAACCTGCATCTAGTTCAGGACATTGTAAACAATCTGTAATGACTTATGAACTCTGGCTGCATTTTCTCTGGCAGGAGTGGAGCTGGTTGAAGCTGCAGATCTGGAGAGGGCACTGCAGGATCCAGACACACTTCAGGAAACCTGGCGGCTTGTCACTCCTCCTCGGAGCACTGATTGCGGCTGCCATCACCGCCTACCTGTTTTGCAAAAAATCAAACCTGACCTGCAGAAATCATCAAGGACTGCCGG
This sequence comes from Stramonita haemastoma, assembly GCA_030674155.1. Taxonomy (NCBI): domain Eukaryota; kingdom Metazoa; phylum Mollusca; class Gastropoda; order Neogastropoda; family Muricidae; genus Stramonita; species Stramonita haemastoma. Next base: position 16,441 of record JASPKP010004178.1, on the reverse strand, counting down.
TGTTTGCTTCCCAGCTAGCACTGTAGGATTCCAGTTTTGAGGAGCTCAGCCTGTGATCCCTGTTGTAGTATGAATGTCTACAGTCTGTTGTTAAAGAAGGTGGCATAAACTGTAACAACAAAACAGCTTCCACATACTGGCATGTGTTGTTTATTATTCAAAGACAGGGAAATGTAGTCTTCTGCAGCAGAGTGTGTTTTAGTCCTTTTCGTACTGACTTCATTATGGAGTTTATTGTAGAGTCTGATTGTTGTAAATCTTTTAAATTTTGTTTGATTGGGTGATAACTTCTTTTTTTAACGTAGATATAATGATTTGGAATGGGAGATTTTTATGTTTAGTTTCTTCATTTTATCTTTTTGTCTGTAAGCTTTGTAATATATATATATATATTTTTTTTACAAAGCTGCAAGGTACATTTCTTTATTCTGTATCTCTAGTGAGGAATGCTACAGAAAACAAGAGGAAAGACATTTTCTGCAGAATCTGTCATTCTAGCTCAGACTTTCTCTCAAAGTTGTGCATTTGTGGTGCACACTATGCTCACTCTTAAACAAACGTGAAAAGCTGTTGGGTACAGATTTACTTTTGGAGGAAAATGACATAATATGAATGCAAGCATTTTAGACGTATAATCCGTTTTTTTTTTTACGAGTAATTCTGTCTCATCACCACTTACTTTCCCCACTCCCCTCTCCTTTCCACTCCCTTTCATTGGGTCTTATTTAGCCTTTCAACGAGCAACAATAGTTTTAATAAGGTGATTATCTTGTGTTGTCATGGTTGTTTGATTTTTTATGTTCTACCATACCGCGCTGTTTATTTTACACTGTTCAGTACCCCATGACAGTTTTATGGTTACATAATGCAGTGTAATGTAAGTTATGTTACCCAGTGTAAGTGGAAACTTCATTAATGCTTTGCCTGTGCTCTTGAGTGCCCAAGTGTGCTCCATGACAAGAAAAAAAAAACTACCACCATCATGACAGGAACTTTTCTTCCTCCATTTAAAGATCAGAGGGTTTTTTTTTTTTTCATCGTGGGCAAAATGGTTGCATACGTAAAATCTCACCATTGGTCAACCTCAGAGCTTTAGCTGAGGAACTACCAAAAAAAACCCCCCAAAACAAAAAAAATCAGCGTTTTCAAGTAAACTTAGTGATATGTCTGTACGGAAAACTCACAAGTAATAGGAATCAGTTCCAATCCAACTGTCACATGTTTTGTTGCCCCACCTCTACTGTGTAAAAATATCCCATACTGACCAGTTCCCTTGTGGCACAGGCCCACAAACCCCCCTTCCATAGCCTGCAGGCCTGTCCTGCCTTCAACACTTTGAGAAATGGGATGTGGCCCAACCCAGTAGAGCTCCAGGAAAAAAACAACCTGTTGGGACTTGCAGAGTCACTGCAGTAGATTGCAGACTTTGCCATCCAGACTAGATTGAAAATTTAGCATGGCCAGGGAATGCAGAAAAAGAAGAAGAGGAAGAAGATTTAGAAAGAAAGAAAGAAAGAGAGAAAGAAGAAAGAAAGAGAGGAAAAAAAGAAAGAAAGAAGTAAGAAAAAAGAAAAAATAGAGAAAGAAAATAATAAAGAAAGAAAGAAAAAGAAATAGAAAGAAAGAAAGAAAGAAAAAAACAGAGAAAAAAAGAAAAGAAAGAAAGAAAAAAAAAGAAATAAAAAGAAAGAAAGAAAGACAAAATAGAGAAAGAAAGAAAAGAAAGAAAGAAAAAAGGAAAGAAAAAAAGAAAGAAAGAAACAAAAAAACAAAAAAAGAAAGAAAGAAAGAAAGAAATGTTTTGTTGTTGATCATGACCCCAGCCCTGGACCAAACCCCTTTGTCAAAGAGCTGTCACTGAGAATCAAATACGCTTGTTAGTGAAGGCGTTTTCAAGGTAGACATATATATATATATATATATATATATATATATATATATATATATATATATATATATATATATATATATATATATATACATATTATTTGTATCATATGTATTGGTATGGTGTGTCCGTGTCACGCTGTGGTTTGTCATGTCATATGCTGTGTTGTGTTTTGTAACATGGTGATTTGTTGCCTCAGGTCATGTAGAGTCATTTAGTATTATTGAATTAGTATTATGTGCAGTGATTTGTATTAGTATTGTAAATCATAGAATGGGATATGTATGAAATGATATATGATTATGATTTAGTATTGTGCAGTGTGGTATGGTTTGGTTTGGTATGGTATGGTGTGGTAGAAACTGGAATGTTATCAACTTATCGTATGGTAAGGTATAGTATATGACATCATATAGTCCACAAAGCAGTTTTGTATTCAACAACATTGTGTTATACAATGCTATAATGTATATACACTTTCAGCTGTCCAAAGAACGACCAAGGAAACAACCAAGCAATCAAAAACCCGGTTATGAATGTAGATGTTTATTTCGCTGATGTGTTCAGATACAAAATCATTTTGTTTGTTTTTTCTTACTTTTATGCTGAATACAAAGATATACAAAAAAAGTAAATGACAATCAGAATTAGTCATGAATACTTGTCACAGAGAACAATGTTTATCAATATTTTTTTTCTTAACCAAAGAAATAATATATGAGGTATTTTCTTATTTATTTTACTGTCATAATTTGCCAGACTGAAAATAATCCAGAATTGGTCTTTTCAACATGAAAATGATAATAATAGTTCTTGTACGAGAAGAGTATGGTTTTGTGAAGCTTTGCCGAAGTTGACAACACTGCCACTTCCACTGGTTTACGAAGGGGCAGATTGCAAACATTCTCTGAAATCAAGATGATACAGGTCACAATAATTTTATTTTTGATTAATATGTTTACACTGAAGTATCATCCAGCCATGACAAATCCTTTGAAAAATACATTGAAATATGTTTATCAGAAAAGTTCAGGTGGGTTTTGTTTTGCTTTATTTTTATATTGTCATTTTTTTCAATGACTTTTGATATCAATCAGAAAGCTGAAATGTTCTGATTTTTTCTCCAGATATGAAAATATTTCAGCACTCAGTTTGGTGTTGATTACAAATGGAACCATGTTCTTTCTGAGGGAACATAATCAATTGAAGTCATGCTGTGTAACATTTAGAGTCAGACTTCAAACCCCAAAAGTTTGAATGAGAACACTTGCTTTTAAAAGAATTTTTTTTATGGAGCATGTGAGATGACACCAGGAAAATTGGAATCATGTCTGTGATGGTGGTTGTTAAATGTAACAGAAGACTATCCAGAATGTATCTCTGAACTAATGTTTAAAGATGGGCATCTCCAAGGAGAACTAGTCCCACACCTCATTTGTTTTTTTAAATATTTTATTTCATTTTTTGTTTGTTTTACAAACAGAATTGCACTTCATCTCTTTATGTAATATGATGAAGAATGAAAATAACAAATAGTATTTCTTGAAGAATGTTTCAGTGTGCTTAAGTGTAGGAACGTAACAAAATGCAATTCTCTCTCACAACACACCACACACACACACACAACACACACACACACACACAACACACAACACACACACACACACACACACACACACACACACACACACACACACCACTCACACACACTCACCACACACACACACACACCACACACACACACACACACACACACACACACCACACACACACACCACCACCCCCCCCCCCCCCCCCCCCCCCCCCCCTTGAGCAGTTTTAAGCAGCTATAGAACTCTCCTGGTTATTTTTCCATGTCACTTCAAAATGCCCATGTCAAGAGAAACGAGAAAACTTGTATGGGTGGAGGAGGAGAAAGGTTTCCATGACTTGCATCCTCATGATTTCTCCTGCCTTCCCAAACCTCCTGCATGCAACAGGAGGACAGAAAAAACAACACCTTGTCTTTCACAGTGCCGGTTATGGTGGTCTTGTTTGTATAGAGAGACAGCCACTGTTCATGTCACTTTTCCAGGTGAATGTTATAGAGAGACAGCCATGGTTCATGTCACATTTCCAGGTGAATGTTATAGAGAGACAGCCACTGTTCACGTCACATTTCCAGGTGAATGTTTTGCCCACCAGAATGATGGAAGATATTTTGTCTTCCATAGTGTCAGTCTGTATCGCCATGTTTGTTCATGGATACAACTGCTGTAGACATGAGTCGTCCGGTCCAACATTTGATTTTGCTCACATGTTAACACCACTGTTCATGATCATCAAAGAATGCATTTAAAGTGCCATGATGTTTAATTCATAAGTTTGGTCAGTCATAGAGTGTTGAAACATGGCCTTATGTTTATTCATAAGTTTGGTTAGTCATAGGATGTTGGAACACTGCCTTATGTTTATTCATAAGTTTGGTTAGTTATGGAGTGTTGAAACACTGCCTTATGTTTATTCATCAGTTTGGTTAGTTATGGAATGTTGACTCTGCCTTTCATCTCGGTGACTGAGTGTTTCCTGTGTGAAATTGATCCTAACTGTACAAACTGTGTTGAGCAGAGCATGATGTTGCTATAGAAGTAAATTCCTTCTGAATTTTCTCCATCCTGTTTCATCTCTGCTTGTGTAATTAGCACATGTATATTCATTTAATGAAACTTTTTCTTCCCATGTGTTCTGTTGTGCAGATCATAGAGCATAATTCTGTGTTGATCAGTTGCTATAATCAAGCTTGTGAGTTTGAAAGTATGTTTTAGACCATGCTAGAGTAGGCCTTCTAGGGTTGTCTCATGACCAGACAGCTGGGGATAGCCTTGCTGATTCACATGGTTTGAACAGCAGAGATTAACTGAGTGTACTGAGTGCCTAGCCGCCGCTGTGGCCTAGTGGTTAGGGTGTTGTACTCGTAATCTAAAGGTTGCGGGTTCGATCCCAGCTATTCCGCTATGGCGTTGTGCCCTTGGAAAAGGCACTTTACGGCTATTTTCTCACCCCACCCAGGTGTAAAAGGGGTACCAACCTTGTGTTGGGGGTTAATCCTGCGATAGACTGGCGTCCTATCCAGGGGGGAGTCTATGACTCTCAGTCGCTTAATGCCACAGAAACCGGGATAAGCACCGGCCTGATGAGCCTTATGGCTCGGGACAGACTTTAACTTTTTAACTGAGTGCCTGCCTTCATTCTGTCACACAACTTTTTGTCAGGCTTGTTATGTTAGACCAGGTTTGCATACTGATGTACGTGCAACTCAGAAAGTTGTAATGGGTCATCCTTAGTTGTTTTTTCATTTTCTTTTCAGAGCTGGAATATTTTGCCTGTTTTCACATATCTCTCTGGCCTATAGGGGGACAGGATAGCTGGGTGGTCAGAGTGATACGCTGGTGATATGCAGACCTGCGTTTGAATCTCGTTGAAGAGGATTCTTCCTCTGGAGTTAACATCAGTGCAGACTCCACTCCCCCCAAAAGTTGTTCGGATGAGACTATAAACTGAGGTCTCATGTGCAAACACACGCACACCCTTTTATAGTCTGTAAAAGTGCTGAGAGTTTAACCAAAAAATACTTCTGGACTAAATCTAAGGATTGGTTGAAGATCATGCAAAAAGCCCAACGTTGTACAAAAACCTGAATTTTTTTTAAATCTACATAACTCCGGTGTGAAATTTATTCCAGGAAATGTGAAAGAGGAGGTGTAGAATGTGACGTGTGGTGGATTACCAGCACACACACAGCTTGTCAGGACTATTGTAACAGAACTGAGAGCTGACCAAACCAGAGTCAGCTAAACTCCGCAAGTATTAGATTTTGAATATGGTGTAGTAGGGGAGTAACTTCGTATTAGAATGAGACTTGCTTTTTTTGTGTGTGATATTGTTTTAATGTTTTATTTTGACTTTATACTTGTGCACGAATATTAACTTTTTGTTAGTAAGTGACTTGATGTCCTGTTGTGTAGGATTTATTTTACAACTGTTTTTCTCTTTTTTTTAAACAATTTTATTTATATACACATTTGAATATACATGATGATTTAATCAGGCAGTATGAATAGAATTATTACTGAATATCTACCAATAAAACTTGGTTTCTTGCCTATGTTTAAAAGTAGGACTATGGTGTTGCTTTGTGTAAAAATTAAACATTTTGTTTTTGAGTGGAGAACTGTGATAATTTCTTCGGACATGTTTGTTCCTTGCTTCTGCAGCTTAGCAGTGACGATCAAAAGTTTGTGTCTTTTGTTTAGTGTGGGTTGGTAGAATAGATTTTTTAAACATTTACTTTTGAATGTTCTTGAAAATTTTTTTTAGAGTTGTAAATATTTATAAATATATCCAGAACAACTAATTTTTTGTTGAAATAGTTAAAAAAAAGCCGATAGAAATAAAGAAAGAAGCAACAACAACAACAACAAAAAAACACACACACACATACACACACGCACGCACACACACATACTGTAACTTGATGTAGTCTAGAAACACTGATGTACTTCTAAGTGTTGTCTAAATAACTGTGTTGATGATATGGGCTTTTTTCCGATCGTGTCATGTTGTCTAACATTTGTTGGTATTTTCCTGTTATATTTTCCCTGTGCACTGCATTGTTTAAATATACTATCAAAACATTTAGTCAGCATTTCAAAATCTGGCTGGTTTTAAGTGATGAATATTTTAAAGTATCATTTTTTGACGTCTTGAATAAACTTGTATTTTATTCAGAAAAGTGATTGATATGTTGTTGTTGATATTGTTTGCATTTTGTTGGTTTTTTGTTGCTCAGTGTGTGTGGTGTTTAATTTTTCTATTTTTTTTTATTTCGAGGATAATGGAAAAAGCACTCGTGCTTTTTTTTTTTAATCCTGTCCCCGTGTGTATGCTTGCAGTTTGGCAAATGTTGTCATCTGTTCCCACCAGCACACAATAGCCTTCTTTTCCTTAAAGCGGAATGGTTTTTAACGTGTAGGTGTTCGCACAGGGACCTCGGTTTATAGTCTCACCTGAAGCACTTGTGTGTGTGTGTGTGTGTGTGTGTGTGTGTGTGTGTGTGTGTGTGTGTGCATGTGCATGTGCGCTTTGCCATTGCAGGTATAGGAGTGGAATTTTGAAAACATGAGCTTCTTCAAAATACAAAACGATTTGACCAAAACACTATTTAAAGATTTGCATACACAATACTATTGGCAAACCTGCTTTGAGACAATTTGAAAGGGCCGTACTCTAAGCTTTCAATCAGAATGATTTTCCTTTAAATCCCAGTGTCAACCAGGCGTGAGATATGCAGACACCTGCAGTGTTGGTCAAATCAGAGTGGAGGAAGCTTGTTGTTACCATAAACAATATGATTTTAAAAATATATATCAACAACAAAGTGTTTCACTGTATCAGTATACGTGACACCTGTAGACGAAAAAAATATGGGAAGTAATTGCAATCCACAATGAAATACGGTTCCTTCCCTTGACTTGTATTTTGTGATTCTTTTGAATCCCCTTTCCCCCCCCCCCCCCCCCCCCCCCCACCTTAGCAAAGTATAAGATGCCCTCTGTTTTGTATTCTTGATTTTCCAAGGCTGCAAAACTCTTCAGGTAGTTAAATTAATCATTTCTGTTGTAGGTTATGGGCCAGAATGTCACAGGTTCAAATCCCATCATTTATAGGGGTTTTTGGGACTCCAGACGGTTCCTACAAAGTGAGATTGCTGTGGGCTCGTTGGGACCAAACACAGTCGAGCTTCATCCACTTGATATGCCCTGATAGAAAGCGTAGGGTACAGCTATGTCAAGAAGTTTCAAAGCACATAGTAGCGTCTTTACATTATTCTCATTACCATTGATCAATATGAAAAAAAAGACAAGTGTCTTAGTTTGGTTTCCCCGGTTGCTCTAGTGTAATGGTGACTTCAGATCCGGTTTTCCCATACAGTTCTGTGCCTGTGGTGACTTTGTGTCAAGGCCTTCGGAGTTGGAGGTTCACGGGAGAAGGTCGCAGGAGGACATTGTGGTGGTCACCACACAGGGCAGGCGCCTCACTCAGTCTGGCTCGTTGTCATCAGCAGGAGGCTTACTAGGTGGTGGGTGTCCTGCATATATTAGCTTAGAACAGGCACCAGAGAACACCACCGAAGTGACCCAACAGCAGTGCAGGGCCTCTCTGGCTGTGGCCCCGTGGTGGTCTGATATTGATGGGATTTCTGCCTGTAGACTGTCCCTGAGGATGCGACACAACAAATCTGGGTAGGCCTATAGCTGGCGCGGAGAGGTTAAAATAGGCAATGTGGGAACAGCAGGTCAGGAACGTCACAGATGAGGCAGCAAAATGTACATGAAAAAAAAAAAGGGAGATAGAACCTCAATCAGAAGTGTGTGTGTGTGTGTGTGGTGTGTGTGTGTGTGTGTGTGTGTGTGTGTGTGTGTGAAATCAAATCAAATTTTTATTTCCAGATGGTACATTGAGAGAGAGAGAGAGAGAGAGAGAGAGAGAGAGAGAGAGAGAGAGAGAGAGAGAGAGAGAGAGAGAGAGAGAGAGAGAGAGACAATGACAATGACAATGACAAAAGTTTATTGTTATAGGCAGGATGCCCATTAACAAGGGGACAGTGGGAGGGGGGCTGGGCACAACACACAAAACGTTATGTATTGAGAACTTCCTTAATTACAACCCAAAAGGTCATCATGTCATGGATGCCACAACATGGTTACATGATAAATTTAGATCCTTTTTTCATAAGCTTTGATTAACCCTTACAATTGTAATTGTCAATTGTCAAGGGGGAGGAATTTCCACAAAATATTACAAATCCAAAAATCATCATCTAACAACAAACTGGTCAGCGACAAGAAAACTATGTTAGGATGTCTCTTCTTCCCTCTTTTTCATGGCTTGTGCAGCGGTACACCACTAACACGTGACAGATTCGTGATAATCCAGGGGCATGTCGGTTCAGCTATTCTCTCTCTCTCTCTCTCTCTCTCTCTCTCTCTCTCTCTCTCTCTCTCTCTCTCTCTC
>JASPKP010004177.1:0-18134 GCA_030674155.1 Stramonita haemastoma | reverse complement strand
GGGGTTTTTTGGGCGCGTGTGGAGGGCCCCGGGCAATATGTGTGTATGATATTATATAAATTATTATTGGATGGTGTTGTGGGGGATTTTGCCCACGTACCTTTTTTTCTAGCGACAACGGGCTCTGTACAAGGGGGGTTGCCATCTTGGGGGCCGTTGCGCCACAATTCCATGCCACACACTCCAAAAGGGTTGCCCCTCGTCTGCATATGTAAATAGGTCCGGTGCCCGGGGCTCGGGAACGCGGAAAAGTGCGGGCGGAAAAAGGTCCCAAAACGCGTTTGCTCACAATGCTCTATTCTTTAGCTCTTATTCATGGAGGGGGGGGTATGCTGCGCGCGTGCCGCGTTCTCTGGTTTTTTGTGTTGGGGTTTTTTTTGTGTTTGCGCGTGTGGGGGGGCCCCGGGCAGTTTACTGGGGTGTAGTAAAAAATGAAATTTTAGGGTTTGGTGTTGGGGGGGGTAAATTTTCCCTACACTGTACTCTGTTTTCAGGCGACAAACTTGGGCTCGAAAAAGCGGGGTTGCCACTTGCGGGCCGGGGGTTTCGCCAAAATTCCCATCCACACACATCCAAAAATGGTTGTCCAGTCTGTCTGCATAGTGTAAAATGGGTCCTGACCCCGGGGGCCTGGAACGGGGAAAAAAGTGGGGGGGCGGCAAGGTCCCGAAAAGGGCGTTTGCGTCACAAGTTTCATTCTTTTAGCTCTTTTTAAATGGGGGGGTGGGTATGCATGCGCGGTGCCGCGTTCTCTGGTGTTTGTTGTGGGGTTTTTTTGTTTTTTCGCGGGTGGAGGGGACCCGGGCAGATTACTGTGGTTAAATATAAAAGAAATTTTAGGGAGGGGTTTTTGGGGGGTGATTTTTGCCTACACTTACCTTTTCTGGGCACAAATTTTGGCTCGTCAAGCGGGGTTGCCATCTTGCGGGCCGGGTGTCGCCACAATTCCATCCCACACACCCCAAAATTTTTTTTGCCAGTCTGTCTGCTAGTGTAAATGGGGCCCCGGGTGCCCTGGGCTCGGGAACTGGGGAAAAAGGCGGGGGAAAGGTCCCAAAAAACGGCGTTTGCGTCACAATGCTTCTATTTCTTTACCTTTTCAGGGGAGGGGGGGGAAGCTGCGCCGTGCGCGCGTTCTCTGGTGTTTGTGGTGCTTTTTTGGTTTGCGCTTTGGGGAGGGGCCCGGCAATCTGTGGTGTATGATATTATATAAATTATTATTGGATGGTGTTGGGGGGGTGATTTTTGCCACACTTTTCCGGTTTCTAGGCGACAAAACGGGTCGTACAAGGGGGGTTGCCACTTGGGGGCCCCGGGGTGTCGCCACAATTCCAGTGCCACACACAAAAAAAATTTGGGTCCAGTCTTTTGCATAGTGTAAATAGGGCCCTGTCCCCGGGGCCCTCGGAACGGGGGAAAAAAGTGGGGGGGGCAAGGGTCCCAAAAACGGCTTTTCCCCCCCACAATGCTTCTGGGTTTTTTAGCTTTTTTTCCCTGGGGGGGGGGTTTGCTGCCGCGGCGCGCTTTTTCGGGGGTGTTTGTGTTTTGGGGTTTTTTTTTTTCGCGTGTGAGGGGACCCGGCAGATTTGTGGTGTTGTTTATAAAAATTTATTAAATTGGATGGGGGGGGGGGGTGTTTTTTCCCAACACTGTACCCCTGTTTCTAAAAAAAAACCCTTGGCTCTGTACAAGGGGGGGTTCCATCTTGGGGGCCGTGGTGTCGCCACAACCCAGTGCCACACCACCCAAAATGGTTGTCCGTCGTCGCATATTTAAATGGGGTCCGGCCCTGGGCTCTGGAACTGCGGAAAAGGGGGGGCGGAAAGGGGGGCCCCAAAAAAGGGCCCTTTTGCCCCAAAAATTTTCTATTCTTTACTCTTTTCATGGGAGGGGGGGAAACATGGGGGGGCGTCGCGCTTTTTTTTGGTGTTTGTGTGGGGGGTTTTTTTTGGTTTGGGGCGTGTGGGGGGGCCCCGGGCAATTACTGGGGGTTTTTGATTTTATAAAAAAATTTTAATTTTGGAGGGTGTTGGGGGGGGATTTTTCCCTAAAACTGACCTGTTTCTAGGCGAAACTTGGCTTTTAAAAAAAGGGGGGTTCCATCTTGGGGGCCGTGGTGTCCCCAAAATTTCCCCCAGTGCCCACACATCCAAAAGGGTTTGGCCCAGTCTGTCTGCTTTAGTGTAAATAGGGTCCGGGTGCCCTGGGCTCGGGAAACGCGGAAAAGTGCGGGGGGGCAAGGCCCAAAAAAACCCCGGCGTTTCGTCAAAATGCTTCTAGTTCTTTAGCTTTTTTTCCCAGGGGAGGGGGGGGTATGCATGCGCCCCGTGGGGGCGCGTTCCTGGTGTTTGTGTGGGGGGTTTTTTTTGTGTTTGGGGCGTGGGGGGGCCCCCCGGGGAAATTTAGTGGTGTAAAAATTAAATAAAATTTTTTTATTGGATGGGGGGGGGGGATTTTTGCCTACACTGTACTTTTTTTCTGGGCGACAAACTTGGTCTGTAAAGGGGGTTGCCATTTTGCGGGCCGGGGGGTCGCCACAATTCCAGTGCCACACAACCAAAAGGGGGTTTTTGTCCGTCTGTCTAAAAGGGTAAATGGGGTGGGGGCCCCTGGGCTTGGAACGGCGGAAAAGTGCGGGGGGAAAGGTCCCGAAAAGGGTTTTTTTGCGTCACAAGCTTTATTTTCTTTACCTTTTTTTTCAGGGGGGGTGGGTAGGGCATGGCGCGTGCCCCGCGTTCTGGGTGTTTGTGTTGGGGTTTTTTTGTGTTTGCGGTGTGGGGGGGCCCCGGCAGATTACTGTGGTGTATATTTTTATAAAAATTTTTATTTTTTTGGTTTTGGGGGGGGGTGTTTTTCCCCCAAACCCTTACCCGTTTTTTGGCGACAAATTGGCTTTGTACAAGCGGGGTTCCTTTTGGGGGGCCCGGGGTCGCCCCCAATTTCCCAGTCCACACACATCCAAAATGGTTGCCCAGTCGCGCATATGTAGAATGGGGTCCGGGTGCCCTGGGCTCGGAACGGGGGAAAAAGTGCGGGGGAAAGGGCCCCAAAAAAGGGGCTTTGCGTCACAATGCTTCATTTTTTAGCTCTTTTTCAGGGGAGGGGGGGTACGCGCGCGTGCGCCGTTCTCTGGTGTTTTTTTTGTGGGGGTTTTTTGGTTTGCGCGTGTGGGGGGGCCCCGGGGCAGATTACTGTGGTGTATGATATTATAAAAAATTTTTTTTTGGAGGGTGTTGTGGGGGGATTTTTGCCTCCCACTTTACCTGTTTCTAGGCGAAAAAATTTGGGGCTTGTACAAGGGGGGTTGCCATTTTGGGGGGGCCGGGGGGTCGCCACAATTCCATGCCAAAAAAAAAACCAAAAGGTTTTTTCCCTCGTCTGAAAAGTTTTGAATAGGGTCCTTGCCCGGGGCTCGGGAACTGGGGAAAAAAGTGCGGGGGGAAAGGTCCCGAAAAGGGTTTTTTGCGCCCAAAAAGTTTCTATTTCTTTAGCTCTTATTCAGGGGGGGGGGGTTTGCTTTCCGCGTGCGCGCTTTTCTCGGGGTTTGTGTTGCGGTTTTTTTGTTTTTGGCGTGTGGGGGGGCCCCCGGAATTACGGGTGTAAAAAATTAAAAAATTTTTATTGGGGAGGGTTGTGGGGGTGATTTTGCCTAACTGACCCTTTTTTTGGCGACAAACTTGGCTCTGTAAAAGGGGGGGTTCCCATTTTTGGGGCCGGGTGCGCCAAAATTCTGCCCCCACACCAAAAAATTTGCCAGCTGTCTGCATAGTGTAAAAGGGGTCCTGTCCCGGGGCTGGGGAACTCGGAAAATCGGGCGGCAAGGCCCCGAAAACGGCTTGCGCAAAATGTTTTATTTTTGCCTTTTCTGGGGGGGTGGGTTTTTTGCGGGTCGCGGTTCTCTGGTGTTTGTGTGGCGGTTTTTTGGTTTGCGGTGTGGAGGGGACCCGGCAGATTACTGGGGTTAAAATTTTTTTAAAAAATTTTTTGGGGGGTTTTTTGGGGGGGGGGTGATTTTTGCCTAACTGTACCTGTTTCTAGGGACAAATTGGCTCAAAAGGGGGTTTTTTGCCATCTTGCGGGCCGGGTGTCCCCAAAATTTCCCATCCCAACCTCCAAAAGGTTTCCGTCTTCTGCAAATTAGAATGGGTCCTGTGCCCGGGCCTGGAACGGGAAAGGCGGGCGGAAAGGGTCCCCGAAAAGCGTTTGCGCAAATTTTCTTCAATCTTTAGCCTTATTCAGGGGGGGTGGGGGCATGCGCGCGTGCGCGCGTTCTCTGGTTTTTGTGTGTGCGGTTTTTGTGTTTGCGCGGTGGAGGGCCCCGGGCAGATTACTGGGGTATGATATTTATAAAAAATTATTTTGGGGAGGGGGTTGGGGGGTGATTTTGGCCTACACTGTTACTCTGTTTCTAGGCGAAAAACCCTGGCTCTGTACAACCCGGGGTTTTTCCACCCTTGCGGGCCGTGGTGTCGCCACAATTTCCAGTGCCACACACATCCAAAAGGGTGTGTCCAGTCTGTTTGCATAGTGTAGAATAGGGTCCGCTCCCTGGGCTCTGAACTGCGGAAAGTGCGGGCGGCAAGGTCCCGAAAACGGCGTTTGCGTCACAATGCCTTCTAGTTCTTTAGCTCTTATTCATGGGAGGGTGGGTATGCATGCGCGCGTCGCGCGTTCTCTGGTGTTTGTGTGTGCGGTTTTTTGTGTTTGCGCGTGTGGAGGGGACCCGGCAGATTACTGTGGTGTATGATATTATATGAAATATTATGGATGGTGTTTGGGTGATTTTTGCCTACAACTGTACTCTGTTTTCTAGGCGACAAACTTGGACTCTGTACAAGCGGGTTGCCATCTTGCGGGCCGTGGTGTCGCCACAAATGCAGTGCCACACACATCCAAAATGGTTTGTCCAGTCTGTCTGCATAGTGTAGAATAGGGTCCTGCTGCCCTGGGCTCTGGAACTGCGGAAAGTGCGGGCGGCAATGTCCCGAAAACGGCGTTTGCGTCACAATGCTTCTAGTTCTTTAAGCTCTTATTCATGGAGGGTGGGTATGCATGCGCGCGTGCGCGCGTTCTCTGGTGTTTGTGTGTGCGGTTTTTTGTGTTGCGCGTGTGGAGGGACCCGGCAGATTACTGTGGTGTATGATATTAATATGAAATTATTATTGGATGGTGTTGTGGGGGTGAATTTTGCCTACACTGAAACTCCTTTCTAGGCGACAAACTTGGCTCTGTACAAGCGGGGTTGCCATCTTCCCGGGCCGTGGTGTCCCCCACAATTCCAGTGCCACCACACATCCAAAATGGTTTCCAGTCTTTCTGCATAGTGTAGAATAGGGTCCTGGCTGCCCGGGGCTCTGGAACTGCGGAAAAGTACGGGCGGCAAGGTCCCGAAAACGGCGTTTGCGTCACAATGCTTCTAGTTCTTTAGCTCTTATTCATGGGAGGTGGGTATGCATGCGCGCGTGCGCGCGTTCTCTGGTGTTTGTGTGGTGCGCTTTTTTGTGTTTGCACGTGTGGAGGGGACCCCGGCAGATTACTGTGGTGTATGATATTATATGAAATTATTATTGATGTGTTGTGGGGGTGATTTTTGCCTACACTGTACTCTGTTTCTAGGCGACAAACTTGGCCTGTACAAGCGGGTTGCCATCTTGCGGGCCGTGGTGTCGCCACAATTCCAGGCCACACACCAATCCAAAATGATTGTCCAGTCCTGTCTGCATAGTGTAGAATAGGTCCTGCTGCCCTGGGCTCTGAACTGCGGAAAAGTGCGGGCGGCAAGTCCCGAAAACGGCGTTTGCGTCACAATGCTTCTAGTTCTTTAGCCTTATTCATGGGAGGGGTGGGTATGCATGCGCGCGTGCGCGCGTTCTCTGGTGTTTGTGTGTGCGGTTTTTTGTTGTTGCGCGTGTGGAGTGGACCCGCAGATTACTGTGGTGTATGATATTATATTAAATTATATTGGATGGTGTTGTGGGGGTGATTTTGCCTACACTGTACTCTGTTTCTAGGCGACAAACTTGGCTCTGTACAAGCGGGTTGCCATCTTGCGGGCCGTGTGTGTGCCACAATTCCAGTGCCACACACATCCAAAATGGTTATCCAGTCTGTCTGCATAGGTAGAATAGGTCCTGCTGCCTGGGCTCTGAACTGCGGAAAAGTGCGGGCGGCAAGGTCCCCGAAAACGGGGGTTTTTGCGTCACAATGCTTCTAGTTCTTTAGCTCTTATTCATGGGAGGTGGTATGCATGCGCGCGTGGCGCGCGTTCTCTGGTGTTTGTGTGTGCGGTTTTTTGTGTTTGCCGCGTGTGGAGGGGACCCGGCAGATTACTGTGGTGTTGATATTATATGAAATTATTATTGGATGGTGTTGTGGGGGTTATTTTTGCCTACACTGTACTCTCTTTCTAGGCGACAAACTTGGCTCTTTACAAGCGGGGTTGCCATCTCGGGCCGTGGTGTCGCCACAATTGCAGTGCCACACACATCCAAAATGGTTGTCCATCTGTCTGCATAGTGTAGAATAGGGCCTGCTGCCCTGGGCTCTGGAACTGCGGAAAAGTGCGGGCGACAAGGTCCCGAAAACGGCGTTTGCGTCACAATGCTTCTAGTTTCTTAGCTTTTATGCATGGGAGGTGGGTATGCATGCGCGCGTGCGCGCGTTCTCTGGTGTTTGTGTGTGTGTGTTTTTTGTGTTTGCGCGTGTGGAGGGGACCCGGCAGATTACTGTGGTAGTATGTTTATATGAAAATTATTATTGATGGTGTTGTGGGGGTGATATTTGCCTACACTGTACTCTGTTTCTAGTGCGACAAACTTGGCTCTGTACAAGCGGGGTTGCCATCTTGCGGGCCGTGGTGTCGCCACAATTCAGTGCCACACACATCCAAAATGGTTGTCCAAGTCCTGTCTGCATAGTGAAGAATAGGGTCTGCTGCCCTGGGCTCTGGAACTGCGGAAAAGTGCGGCGGCAAGGTCCCGAAAAGGGCGTTTGCGTCACAATGCTTCTAGTTCTTTAGCTCTTATTCATGGGAGGGTGGGTATGCATGCGCGCGTGCGCGCGTTCTCTGTTTTTTGTGTGTGGGGTTTTTGTGTTTGCGCGTGTGGAGGGGACCCGGCAGATTACTTTTGGTGTATGATTTTATATGAAATTATTATTGGATGGTGTTGTGGGGTGATTTTTCCCTACACTGTACTCTGTTTCTAGGCGACAAACTTGGCTCTGTACAAGCGGGGTTGCCATCTTCGGGGCCGTGGGTTCGCCACAATTCCAGTGCCACACACATCCAAAATGGTTGTCCAGTCTGTCTGCATAGTGTAGAATAGGGCCTGTGCCTGGGCTCTGGAACTGCGGAAAAGTGCGGGCGGCAAGGTCCCGAAAACGGCGTTTGCGTCACAATGCTTCAGTTTCTTTAGCTCTTATTCATGGGAGGGTGGGTATGCAGGGCGCGCGTGCCCCGCGTTTCGGGTGTTTGTGTGTGCGGTTTTTGTGTTTGCGCGTGTGGAGGGGACCCGGCAGATTACTGTGGTGTATGATTTTAAATATAAAATTATTATTGGATGTGTTTTTGTGGGTGATTTTTGCTTACACTGTAACTCTTTTTCTAGGCGACAAACTTGCTCTGTCCAAGGGGGGTTTCCCATCTTGGGGGGCCGTGGTGTCGCCACAATCCAGTGCCACACACACCCAAAAATTGGTTGCCCAGTCTGTTGCATAGTGTAAAATTTAGGGTCCGGGCTGCCCTGGGCTCTGGAACTGGGGAAAAGGGGGGGGGGGGGGGGGGGGGGGGGGGGGGGGGGGGGGGGGGGGGGGGGGGGGGGGGGGGGGGGGGAGGTGGGGGGGGGAAAAGGGGGGGAAAAGGGGGAAAGGGGGGAAACAAGGGAAGGGGGAAAAAGGGGGGGGGGTGTGGGGGGGCGTTGGGGGGGGGGGGGTGGGGGGCCCCCCCAGATAGCGGGGACGAAATAGATAAACAAAAAAGTAAGAGGGGAAAAAAGGCGCCACCAGTACCACAGACAAAAGGGGGGACAAGGGCGAAAACTCGGCGGGGCGGCCCAAAACAGGAAACAAAAAACAAAAAGGTCGAGGGCGCAAGGAAGACCCCGGGAAGCGCCCGAAGGGGAAATGGAAAAAAAGCGAAAGGGGAAGGCAGCTAGCAACAAAAGGAAAAAGAAAAGAGCGGCGGGCGGGTCACTTGTTTGGTGGTTGGGTGTTGGCCCCTGAGACGGGAAAACCCTTGATGATTAAATAATTAAAAAGGGAAAAGTTGAAGGAAAAAATTGCTAAAGTACCCCCACAAAAACCCCGCCCCCCAACCCCCACCCCCCCCGGCCGCCACAAAAACCACACACATATATATGTATATATATATAATATATATATATGTGTGTGTGTGTTTGTGTGTGCGTGCAGTGCGTGTTGTGATGTGTGTGTGTGTGTGTGGTGTGTGTGCGTGTGTTGTGTGGTGTGAGGTGTGTGTATTGCCAGACTGAACTTTAGCGTCCTTCAGAATCTTTCTGCTCGCTCTAAGTTATTCCTATCATCATGTTGGGCTTCACTGTGACTCATGGCTACTAAATCAACGTCTGATCCACTTTTTAACCTATGTGTCTCTCTTGTTCTCTCTGTCTCTGCTATAGTCTTGTGTCTGTCTGTCTGTCATGTCTGTCTGTCTCTCTCTCTCTTGTCTGTCTATTTGTCTGTCCGTGTGTCCATCCTTCGGTCGGTCTGTTTGTCTGTTTGTCTGTCTGTCTGTCTGTCTGTCTTGTCTCTGACTCTGTCTTTGTTTTCCTATAGTTTCTCTGTTTCTCTCTGTCCTCTGTCCATGTTCTGTCTGTCTGTCTGTCTGTCTGTGTCTCCCTCTCTCTGTCTCTGTGTGTCACTGTGTGTCTGCTCTTGTTGTCTTGCCTCTCTGTCTCAATCTGTCTGTCTGTCTGCCTATCGATCTGTCTGTCCATCTGTTATCTGTCTGTCATCTGTCTGTCTGTCTGCCTATTCATTTCTCTCTCTCTCTCTCTCTCTCCTCTATCTCTCTTCTCTCTCTCTCCTCTGCTCTCTCTCTCTCCTCTCTCCTTCTCTCTCTCTCTCTCTCTTCTCTCCCCCTCCATCTCTCACAATCGTACAACTCCTCAGAGTGTTCCTTTTCCAATTCAAAGCTGGCTCACTTTCACACAGCCCATCTTGCATCAGTATCACTGCATTGCACACACATTCTGTCTCTGCAGCCTACACCCCCCTCATCTGTCTTCCCTGAACGTTTGTCCTGTATTGTCCACAGGGAGAGGGCAACGTGGACTAGTAAGAGCCACTATGCAAACTTCGGTGTATTTTTTCTGTTCTTGTTAATTTTTCTTTCTATTTAGCTGGTGGTTGGTCTTAATTTGCTTCTCTTTTATTGCTTGGTGTTTTTTTGTTTTTTTCCTGTTGCTTTTCTGAGTTGAGTGGTATCTTAAGTTGTTTTCTTTTTTTCCGAATTTTGTGTGTGTTTTTTGTTTTTGTTTTTCTTTTTTTTCTTTTTTTGACTTCTTATCCGCAGTTCCAGAGCCCAGGGCAGGCCGGGAGGACCCTATTCTACACTATTCAGACAGATGGACAAACCATTTTTGGATGTGTGTGGGCACTGGAATTGTGGCGACACCACGGCCCGCACGAATGGCAACCGCTTGTACAGAGCAAGTTTGTCGCTAGAAACAGAGTACGGTGGCAAAAATCACCCCCCCAACCCATCCAATAAAAATTTCATATAAATCATACACCACGTAATCTGCCGGGTCCCCCCACCCCGCCAAACAAAAAAAAAACCCCACACACAAAAAACCAAGGGAAAGCGCGCAAAGCGCGCATGCTACCCCCCCTCCCCGAATAAGAGCTAAAGAACAAAGCAAAATTTTGACGCAAACGCCCTTTTGGGGCCCCTTTCCCCCCCCCACTTTTCCGCTTTCCCCGAGCCCGGGGGGCAGGAACCCCATTCTACACTATGCAGAAGATGGCAACCTTTTGGATTTTGTTTTGGGACCGGGAATTTGGGGCGACAAACCCGGCCCCCAAGTGGCAACCCCCCGCCTTTTTTTAAAACCCAAAATTTTTCCCCCCCTAAAAAACAATTAATTTTCCCCCGTTTTTAGGGGGCCCCAAAAACCCCCCCAAAAAAAACCCCCCCCTCCCCCCAAAAAAAAATTTTAAAAATTTTTTTAAAAATTTAAAAAAAATTTTTTTTCCAAATTTACCCCCCAAAAAAAATTCCCGGGTTTTTCCCCTTCCCCCCCAAACCCCAAAAAACAAACAAAAAACCGGGGCCCCCCCCCAAAAAAAAAAAACCCCCCAAAAAAAACCGGCGCCGGGCCCCGCGCATGCATCCCCCCCCCCCATAAAAAAGAGCAAAAAAATAGAAGCTTTTTGACGCAAACCCGTTTTTGGGGCCCCTTTCCCCCCCGCACTTTTTCCCCCTTCCAAGCCCGGGGGAGCAGGACCCCTTTTCCACTAGCGAAGACTGGAAAAACCTTTTTGGGGTGTTGGGGACTGGGAAATTTTGGCGACACCCCGGCCCGCAAAAGGCCCCCCGCTGTACAACCCAATTTTTTTCGCCCAAAAAAGGTACGGGGCAAAAAAAACCCCCCCCAAAACCCCTTTCCAAAAAAATTTCAAATTTAAAATTTATACACCACAGTAATCTCCCGGGGGCCCCCCCCACGCGCAAACAAAAAAAACCGCACACACAAAAACCCCGGAACGCGCGCACGCGCGCATGAAACCCCCCCCTCCCCTGAAAAGAGTAAAAAACTAAAAAGCATTGTGACGAAAAACCCCCCTTTTTGGGACCTTGCCGCCCGCACTTTTTGGGATTCCAGGCCCGGGCAGGGAGGCCCCCCTTTTTACACTAGCAAAAAAGGGGCGGGGCAACCTTTTTTGGGTTGGGGGCACTGGGAAAGGGGGGCGAAACCCCCGGCCCGCAAGAGGGAAAAACCCCCCTTTTTACAGGGGCCAAAGTTTGTCGCTGAAACAAGTACGTTGGGGGCAAAAATCCCCCCCCCAAAAACCATCCCAAAAATAATTTCTTTTTAAAAATCAACACCCCTTTAATCTCCCCGGGGCCCCCCCCCAAAGCGCAAACAAAAAAAAACCCCACACAAAAAAACCGAGAACGCGCCACGCGGGGCATGCATACCCCCCCTTTCCCCCGAATAAGAGCTAAAGAACTAGAAGCTTTTTTGCCAAACGCCGTTTTTGGGACCTTTTCCCCCCGCATTTTTTTCCGGGGTTTTTAGACCCCGGGGGAGCAGGACCCCTTTTACACTTGGGAGGGCAGACTGGGGCAACCTTTTTGGGGTGTTTTTTGGCACTGGGAAATTTTGGCGCCCCAGGGCCCCCCCAAAGGGGGGGCAACCCCGCTTTTTTCAGAGCCGTTTGTCCTAGAAACCAGAGTACAGTGTAGGCAAAAATCACCCCCACAACACCATCCAATAATAATTTCATATAATATCATACACCACAGTAATCTGCCGGGTCCCCTCCACACGCGCAAACACAAAAAACCGCACACAAAACACCAGAAAACCCCCCCCCCCCCCCCCCCTTTTTTTTTGTGACGCAAACGCCGTTTTGGGACCTTGCCGCCCGCACTTTTCCGCAGTTCCAGAGAAAAAAAAAAAAAAAAAAAAAAAAAAAAAAAAAAAAAAAAAAAAAAAAAAAAAAAAAAAAAAAAAAAAAAAAAAAAAAAAAAAAAAAAAAAAAAAAAAAAAAAAAAAAAAAAAAAAAAAAAAAAAAAAAAAAAAAAAAAAAAAAAAAAAAAAAAAAAAAAAAAAAAAAAAAAAAAAAAAAAAAAAAAAAAAAAAAAAAAAAAAAAAAAAAAAAAAAAAAAAAAAAAAAAAAAAAAAAAAAAAAAAAAAAAAAAAAAAAAAAAAAAAAAAAAAAAAAAAAAAAAAAAAAAAAAAAAAAAAAAAAAAAAAAAAAAAAAAAAAAAAAAAAAAAAAAAAAAAAAAAAAAAAAAAAAAAAAAAAAAAAAAAAAAAAAAAAAAAAAAAAAAAAAAAAAAAAAAAAAAAAAAAAAAAAAAAAAAAAAAAAAAAAAAAAAAAAAAAAAAAAAAAAAAAAAAAAAAAAAAAAAAAAAAAAAAAAAAAAAAAAAAAAAAAAAAAAAAAAAAAAAAAAAAAAAAAAAAAAAAAAAAAAAAAAAAAAAAAAAAAAAAAAAAAAAAAAAAAAAAAAAAAAAAAAAAAAAAAAAAAAAAAAAAAAAAAAAAAAAAAAAAAAAAAAAAAAAAAAAAAAAAAAAAAAAAAAAAAAAAAAAAAAAAAAAAAAAAAAAAAAAAAAAAAAAAAAAAAAAAAAAAAAAAAAAAAAAAAAAAAAAAAAAAAAAAAAAAAAAAAAAAAAAAAAAAAAAAAAAAAAAAAAAAAAAAAAAAAAAAAAAAAAAAAAAAAAAAAAAAAAAAAAAAAAAAAAAAAAAAAAAAAAAAAAAAAAAAAAAAAAAAAAAAAAAAAAAAATTGTAAAAAACCCGAAGGGGGCCCCCCCCCCAAAAAAAAAACCCCAAAACAAAAGACAATTCCCCCCCCCCCAAAAAACAAAAAAAAAAAACCCCAAACCCGCCCCCGGCCCCCAAAACCCCCAAAAAACCCGGGAACGGCCCCAACCAACCCCCTATTTTTAAAAAACGGCCCCCCCCCCCCCCCAAAAAAAACCCTTTTTCCCAAAAAATTTTTGCCAAAAAGGGCGGGGGCTTTTTCCCCAACACCCCAAATTTTTAAATTTTCCACAAATTTGGCCCCCCCAAAAAAACCCCCCCAAACAAAAAAAATTTTCCCCAAAAGGGACAAACCCCCCCCCCAAAAACAAAAAAACAAAAAAACCCCCCAAAAACCCCGGGGGCCCCCCCCCCCCCCCAAAACCCCCCCCCAAAAGGGCCCCAAAAACAAAGAACCGGCCCAAAAAATTTTTCCCCCCCCCGCAATTTAAAAACCGGGAAAGGCAACCCCCTTTCCCCTTTCCCCCCATAAAAAAGGCCCGGGGGAAAAATTTTTAAAAAACACCCCAAAAAAATTTTTTTTTCCCCAATTTTGGCCCCCCCCAAAAAGGGAAAAAAAAACCCCCAAAAAACCCCAAAAACAAAAAAGGGGCCCAAAATACCCCCCCCTAAAAAAAAAAAAAAAAACCCACAAAAACCCCCCCCCCACGCCCCCCCCCCCGCCCCCCAAAAACCCCCCAAAAAAAACCCGGCCACCCAGCCCCCTCCCGGATTTGCGAAAAGGGGACCAGGCCCTTTTTAAAACCCCCCCGGGAAAAATTTGATTTCAAGGGGGGAAAATACCCCCCCAAAAAAAATTTTTTTTCCCCCCAATTTCCCGGGCCCCCCAAGGGAAAACCCCAAACCCCAAACCCTAAAAACAAAAGCGGGGAAAATTTTCCCCCCCCCCAAAAAAAAAAAAAAAACCCCCAAAAACCCCCCGCCCCCCAAAAACCCCCCCCCCCCAAAAAGGAGGCCCAAACCCCCGAAACCCCTCCCCTTGGGGACTAACCAACCCCGGCCCAAACCCCTTTTCCCTTTCCCCCAATTTTCCTTTAAAAATTTCAAATGGGGGGAAAAAAACCCCAAAAACCCCCCCAAAAAAAAAAAAAAAAAAGGCTGGGGGAAAACCCACCCCCAAAAACCCAAAAAAAAAAAAAAAGGGCCCGGGACGCGGGGCCCCCCCCCCCAAAAAAAAAAAAAAAACAAACAAAAAAACCCCGGTTTCACCCCCCCCCAAAAAAAAAGCCCAAAACAAAAGAACCCCCCTTGCCCCCCCTTTTTTGGTTTGGCAAAAACCCGGCACCCCCCGAACCCCCCCACTTTTGGTTTTTCCAAAAGGGGCAGGGGGCCCAAAATTTTAACCCCCCAAACACCAAATTTAATTTTAAAAATTTACCCCCAAAATCCCCCCCCCCCGGGAAAAAAACCAAAAAAAACCCCAAACAATCCCCCCCCCCCCCCCCCCAAAAAAAAAAACCCCAGCCCCCGGGCCCCCCCCCCCAAAAACAAAAACAAAAAAACCCGAAAACCCTTTTTTCGGGCCTTGCCCCCTTTTTTTCCCGGACCCCCGGGGACGCCCCCTTTTTACGAAAAAGGGAACATTTTGGAGGGGGGGCCCCCAAATTTAAACCCAGGCCCCGGGGCCCCCCCCTTTTACGAGAAAAAATTTTTGGAAACGGGATGGGGGGAAAAACACCCCCCCAAAAAAAAAAATTTTTCAAAATTTTTAAAAAACCCAAGTAATTGGCCCCCACCCCCCAAACCAAAAAAAAACCCAAAAAAACCAAACCCGAAACCCCGGGCCCCCCCTCCCAGAAAAAAAAAACGAACAACAAACCCCGGGGCGGGCCCTTCCCCCCCCTTTTTCCCAGTTTCCACCCGGCCAACCCTTTAATTGCGCCGAAACTTTTGGACGGGGGGAAGGGACCCACCCAAAGGGGAAACCCCCGTTTGACAACCAAATTTTTGGGGGGAAAAAAAAGGTGGGGGAAAAAAATCCCCCCCAACCCACCTAAAACATTTTTTTCTAAACCAAGTAATGGGCCCCCCCACCCCCCAAACAAAAAAAAACCCAAAAAAAACCCCAAAAAACCCCGGGCCCCCCCCCCCGAAAAAAAAAACCCTAAAGAAAAGAAACCCCCGGGGGCCCCCCTTTTTCCCGGGGCCCCCCCCCTTTCCAAAGGAAACCCATTTCCCCCCCAAAAAATTTTAAAGAAACCCAAAGGGACCCCCCCCGGGACCAGGGGGGGGGACGGTTGGGGGGAAAAGGGCCCCCAAAAACAAAATTTTTAAAAAAAAACCCCCCAAAATTTTTAAACAAAAAACCCCCCCCAAAAAACACCAAAAAAAACCCCCCCCTTTCAACACCCCCCCCCCCAAAAAAAAAAACCCAAAAACAAAAAACCCCCCCGGGCGCCCCGCCCCATAAAAAACCCCCCTAAAAAAATAAAAACAAAAGAAAACCCAAATTTTGGGACCTTGCCCCCTTTTGCCCCCCGGCCCAAAGAACCCCCATTGAGAAGACTGGAAACCCAGGAGGGGTTTGGCAAATTTTCCCCACCCCCAAAAACCCCCCCAACCAAGTTTTCCCCGCAAACACCCAAAAAAAACCCCCCAAAACCCCACAAAAAAAAAAACAACCCCAAAGAACCCGGGGCCCCTAAGGCCAAAAAAAAAAAAACCGCAAAAAAAAAAAAAGGGGGCCCCCCCGCATTCCCACCCCCCCAGAAAAGACTAAAACTAAAGCTTTAAAAAACCCCTTTTGGGGCCCTGGGGCCTTTTTTGGCCCCCCCCCCAAAAACCCCCCCCAAAAAACCCTGGAACAAAAGGGGGGTTTGTGGAACCCACCCCCAAACCCCCCCCCTTAAAAAAAAATTACCAAAACGGTCCAAAAAACCCCAAAAACCCCAAAAAAACAAAAAAACCCCACGAATCTCCCCCCCCAATAAAACACAAAAAAAGAAAACACAAAAACCGCCGCCCGGGCCGGAAACCCCCCCCCGTTTTTAAAGCCCCACCCCAAAATTTTTTCCAAAAACCCCTTTAAAAAAATTTGGGGCCCTTCCCCCTTTGGGGCCCCGGCCCCGGGGAAAACCCTTTTCCAAAGGAAAAAAACCCATTTTAGTGTGGAAAAATTTTTAAACACCCCCCCAAACAACCCTTTGACCGGGGGGGCCCCCCCAGGGGAAAAAAAACCCCCCAAACCCACCAAAAAAAAAACCCACCCCAGAAACCCCCCCCCAAAAAAAAAAAAAACGCAAAACCCCCCGGGAAAAGGGCCGAGCCCGCAAATTTCCCACCCCAAAAAGAAAAGTACAAATTTTCGAAACCCCGGCCTTTTGCCCCCCCCCTTTTTCCCCCCCCGGGGGGCAAAAAAAAAGGGGGAAAAAAACGGATTTGGGGGAAAACCCCGAAACCACCCCCTTTAAAACCTTTTACATAAAAAAATTTTGGGCCCCCCCAAAAAAAACAAAAAACCCCCAAAAAAAAAACCCCCCAAAAAAACCCCTTTAACCCCCCCCAAACCCCCCCGGGGGGGGGGGGGGGGGGGGGGGGCCCCCCCCGAAAAAAAGGCCCAAAAATTTTCCCAAAACCCGGGGCCCGGGCCCCCCCCCCTTTTAAAAAACAGCCCCAAAAAAGGGGTTTTCCCCCTTGGCGATAAAAAGGGGGGGGGCCCCGGCTTTGGGAAAAAAGGCGAAAAAAAAATTTTTTGGGGGGTTTTTAAAAACAAAAAAAAAAAACCAAAAACCCTTTTTCCCCCCAAAAAAAGGGGAAAAACCCCCCAAAAACCCCCCCAAAAAACCCCAAAAAAAAAAAAAAAAAAACCCCCCCCAAACCCCCCCCCAAAAAAAGGGCCCCCCCTTAACCCCCCAGAAAAACTGGCAATTTAAAAAAAAGGGGGGGGGGGGCCCCCAAACCCCCCAGGGGGGGAAAAGGGCCCCCCTTTTTTCCTTTAAAAAAACCCAAAAACCCCCCGGGGCCCAAATTTTAAAAACTAAAAAGGGGGAAAAAAACCCAAAACCCATCCAATAAAAATTTCATAAATATACACCACAGTAATCTCCCGGGTCCCCCCAACCCCGCAAAAACAAAAAACCGCACAAAAAAAAACCCCAAAGGAACCCCCGGCACGCGCGCATGCCAACCCCCCCTCCCTAAATAAGAGTAAAGAACTGAAATTTGCCAAAACCCCCGTTTTCGGGACCTTGCCCCCCGACTTTTCCGCAGTTCCAACCCGGGGCACAGGAACCCTATTCTACACTAGCAGACAGCTGGAAAACCCTTTTTTGGGATGGGTGGCACGGGAATTGTGGCGACCCCACGGCCCGAAGATGGAAACCCCCGCTTGTACGGAGCCAAGTTTGTGCTAGAAACAGAGTAATTGGGCAAAAACACCCACAACACCATCCAATAATAATTTCATAAATCTCCCACAGTAATCTCCCGGGTCCCCCCCAACCCCAAACAAAAAAAAACGCACCAAAAAAACCAGGAAAAACCGCCGCACGCGCGCAGCATACCCACCTCCCATGAATAAGAGCTAAAGAACTAGAAGCATTTGGACGAAAAACGCCGTTTTCGGGACCTTGCCGCCCGCACTTTTCCGCAGTTCCAGAGCCCAGGGCACCAGGACCCTATTCTACACTATGCAGACACGACACATTTGGTGGTGGGGGCACTGGAATTGTGGCGACACCACGCCCGAAGTGGCAACCCCGCTTGTACGAGCCAAGTTGTGCTAAACAGATACAGTGAGGCAAAACACCCCACACACATCAAAATAATTCATAAAATCATAACCACAGTATCTGCCGGTCCCCCCCACGCCAACACAAAAAACGCACACAAAACACCGAACGCCGCACGCGCGCATGCATACCCACCCTCCATGAATAGAGCAAGACTGAAGCATGGACGCAAACGCGTTTCGGGACCTTGCCGCCCGCACTTTTCCGCAGTTCCAGAGCCCAGGGCACCAGGACCCTATTCACACTATGCAGACAATGGAAAACCCTTTTTTGGTGGTGGGGCATGGAATTGTGGCGACCCACGGCCCGAAGTGGAACCCCGCTTGTACGAGCCAAGTTGGCCCCTAAAACAGATACGTGTGGGGAAAAATCCCCCCACAACACCATCCAAAAAAAATTTTCATAAAACTTCACCACAGAATCTCCCCGGGTCCCCCCCACCCCCGCAAACACAAAAAACCGCCACAAAAAAACACCAGAACCGGCCGCACGCGCGATGCATACCCACCCTCCCATGAATAAGAGCAAAAGAACTAAAAGGGCATTGTGACGCAAACGCCGTTTTCGGGACCTTGCCGCCCGCACTTTTCCGCAGTTCCAGAGCCCAGGGCCCCCCCAGGACCCTATTCTACACTATCCCAGACAGACTGGACAACCATTTTTGGATGTTGTGTGGCACTGGAATTGTGGGCGACCCCACGGCCCGCAAGATGGCAACCCCGCTTGTACAGAGCCAAGTTTGTCCCCTAGAAACAGAGTACGGGTGTAGGCAAAAAATCCCCACCAACACCATCCAATAATAATTTCATATAATATCATACACCACAGTAATCTGCCGGGTCCCCTCCACACCGCAAAACAAAAAACCCCGCACCCCAAAAACCCCAGAAAGGA
>JASPKP010004176.1:0-18136 GCA_030674155.1 Stramonita haemastoma | reverse complement strand
TGTCCTAGTGTATCTTACAGCCCTTTTTTTGATTTGATTTTTTCTTTAGTTCTTTTATTTTTGGGTAATGGAATAAGCATCTTGAGTTTTTTTTTCCCCAGTCCCGGTGTTTTTTTGCAGTTTTGTGATGTATCTGTTTCCAACCGGCACACGTGGCCTTCTCTTTACGAAAAGCGGAAAAGGATTTAACGTGTGGCAAGATGTTCTGCGTGCGTTCGCCCGGGGTCGGTTTTTTAAATTTCTTTCCGAAAGGGTTTTGGGGGGGAAGGGAGTGGGTCAGCATATGTAATCCAGGGAAAAATCTCCTCGCCCCGGCTCGAACCCGGGGTCGTCAAATTGCAAGCGCAATTTTCTGCCCACAAGGCTATTCCCCCCCCCTGTCAGCGGCAGTAGGAGTCTGACCTGCTGCAGTGTGGATGTGTTTGTATCACTTCCCTTGTTTTGCTTGGCCTTGTGATGTGGTCTTGGCAGAAAAAACGGACAATTGGGCCCCCTGCTTTTCCCCCGGGGCCCTCCTTTCCCGGGGAGAGAGGCCAGTTCCCTCCTTGCCGCACACTTTCTGTTATCATTGTTTTCCCTTTGCGTTATTTTGTTGGATTTTTTTTTTTAATTTTTGGTGGTTGTGTTGTTTTTTCTTACAGTGAATACTGTTTTGATGTCATTTGGTCTTTTTTGATCTATGAACTTTCTTTTGTTTGCTGTCTGTTATCCTTTGATTCCTGTATACTTTTAAAAAGGAAGAAGTAGTTTTTACCATCATCCAGGGGTGAATCCCCCCTGGCACTGTTAAAAAACCATGTTAATATCATTTTTTATTATCTTGTTTTTTATGTAGGCCCTTTTTTGTTTTTTTGTGTTCCCTTTATACCCTCATTCTTTTATGATACGCCATTTTTGGTTTCTTGTAGATAAAAAAAAAAAAAGACAAAGAATAGCTCCTATCAGAAAAGGGGGTTGCAAAATCTTCAGTTGTGCCCCCACGGTCCCGGGGGGTACGGGAAAGGTGAAGTGAGGTGGTAGTAAAAGATTGAAAGGGATTTTAAAAAGTGTGAAACTAAAAGCGGGGGGTGGGTGGTACTGGTTTGGGTGGTGGTTGGGGTGGTTTTGGTTGGGGTATGTCCCTTCGGACCCTGTGTGTTTATCTTTTGTGCGATGCGGTTTTTTGTTAAAGAAAAAAAAACAATGTCAAGATTTTAATTTTCTTTTTCTGGGTTTGGGGAAGGGGGGGGGGGGGGGGGGAGGGGGGGGTTTTTGGGGAAAAAAATTGAATTTTACTTTTGGTAACAAAGCTCCCCAAATTTGTGAGGGGGTTTCACGGGACCAAAATAAGGCCGGGCCGCTTTTTTTTTAGTTAGGGGTTTTTTGGGGGCCGGTTGGACTTTTTAATCAAAAAGGTTTCCCGGGGTTCGATTCCCCAGCTTTCGGTTTTTGGGGGGTTTTGGGGGCCTTTTTGGGGGAAAAAGGAATTTTAAAGGCCCTTATTTTTTTCAACCCCACCCAGGTGAAAGGGTGGAGGGGTTTTCCCAACCTTGGGGTGTTGGGGTTTTTTAACCCTTTTTTGGAAATGGGAATTTTGGGGTCCCTTCCAGGGGGGGAAGTCTATGCCCTCTCGCGCTAGTTAACGCCCCCAGAAACCCGGGATAAGCCCCGGGCCCCTGATGAGCCTTTGGCTGGGACAGACTTTAATTTTTTAAACAGGCCCTTTAAAACAAAACCACACACACCCCAAAAAAAACACAACAACACACCAAAACGCACGCGCGCGCCCCGGCGCCCCGCGCCCACACACACACACACCACAACACCTAATTCCATGGGGGAAGGGGGAACAGCTTTTAAATTGAAGGAAACACAACCCCCAAAACACCACACCACAAACCCACACACACACACACCCCAAACACACACACACACACACCAAACCAAAAAACAAAAAAATCAAATTCCCGGGAAAAGTAAACCAGCCTTTTTTTTAAATTAAACACAACAAAAAACCCAACAACAACAAAAAGCAAAAAACCCTAACAAGCAAAAAAAACCAAAATTCACGGGGCAGAAGCAAACCCATGAATCAAAAAAAAAACGCCCCCATTAAAAACTTTTTACAAAAAAAATTGTCATTTATTAAACCCCCCAAACCTGAGGGCCAACAATACTGATTGTTTATTTATTCTTTTATTTCGTGGGAAAAAAAGAGTAAGCAATCATGGGGGTTTTTTTTTTCATCCTGGTCCCCGTTTTGTATGCAGTTTTTTAAAATTATTTCTTCGGGTTCCCAACCGGCACACGAGGGGCCTACTCTTCAAAAAAAGGGAACAGGATTTTAAGGGGTTTGGGGGCGAAAGATGTTCTGCTGTGGTTCGCCCCAAAAGGGCCTCGGTTTACGCCCTAAATTCAAAGGGAAACTTTTGGGGAGGGGGGTGGAGGCCCAGCCTAAATTTTTTAAACTCAGGAAAAAAATTTTCCTCGACCGGATCAAACCCCGGGTGTAAAAAT
The DNA here is from genome assembly GCA_030674155.1 of Stramonita haemastoma. Classification (NCBI taxonomy): domain Eukaryota; kingdom Metazoa; phylum Mollusca; class Gastropoda; order Neogastropoda; family Muricidae; genus Stramonita; species Stramonita haemastoma. Next base: position 15,640 of record JASPKP010004176.1, on the reverse strand, counting down.
TTCCCCGAGCGAAAATGTTTGACCAAAGGTTTTCCCCCGGGTCGGGTAAAATGGGGGAACAAACTCTTTACCCCCCGGGGGGTTTCTTCAGGGGTCCCGCATTTTTTCGTCGGGCTTCTGGAGTTGCTGTTTGGCTTTCCGACAAAAAAAAGGGAGAAGAAGTTTGGTTTAAAGATGGAGGACAGGGCAGGGGCCCCAGAAGGGCCCCCCCCCGGGAAGGGAGAGATGGACACCGCAAGGTTGCTCCCCTGCTGCTGCTGCTGCTTTTTAATATAACTTCTACACTATACTATTTCAAATACTACTACTTTACTACTAACTATACTACTATTACTTCTATTACTACTACTATTACTTACTATTACGTTTCAATTTACTACTACTACTCCCTATATTACTATTTACAAACTACTATTACTTCTATTATACTATTTATGCTTTAAATTTCTATTTGCTACTACTACTACTATACTACAAATTTCAAATACTTTACTACTATGACACACGCCGGGAAAACTTCATTCAGAAAATATACAGTCCCCCCAACCCAAAATCATCAAATGGTTAAAGAGGAAGTTTTGGGGCAGTAAAGGGTTGGAAAACCCTTTTTCTTTCCTGAGCGTTGACAGCGACAGCGAGAAAATTTTTGTCTTTTCCTTTAATGGGGGAAAATGGGGTTTTTGCATTTGCCTTTAAAAAACCCTTTGGGAATGCCCAAAAGGTCAGGCCCAGCAACCAACCCCCATTCGGAAAAGGGGGGTTAAACTTTTTTTTTTTTAAGTTTTTTTTCGGGAAAGGAAAAAAAAAAAAAAAGGAGGAGAAGGGGCCCCAAGAAGGCAACCCCCCCAAAAAACAACAACAACAACAACAACAACTAAAAACAAACCAAACAACAAAAAAAAAAACCCCAACCCCCCCCCCCCAAAAAAAAAAAAAAAAAAAAAAAACCCCCAAAAACCCCCCCGGGAAAATAAAACAAAACCCAACAAAAAAACCCCCCCCCAATGCTAGACGAGGAGGGTAAAAAAGGTTTTGGAAAAGGGGGACGGGGCTTTTTGGCATGTGTTGGGGTTGGTTTTGGGGTTTTGTGTTTTCCCAATTTGCGTAAGGCACCCCAACAATTTTTTAAACACCCACGGGGAAGGCCTTCAAAAAACGGGGGAAAAATTTCTTTTCCCGTGGTTTTTTTTCTTTCTTTTTTTTAATTTTTAGTAGATTTTTAAGTCCTTTTTTTCCAAAGGCAAAGGCGATAAAAATTTTTTTTGGGATTTTTGCAGCCGGGGAAAACCAAGAAGTCGGGGGTTTTTTCCCCAACATCCCCGAAAGCCCCCCCCCTTTTTGCCCCCTTGGGCCCCCCCAAAAAAAAAGGTACAATTTGTTAAAAGAAAAATTTGTTGAAGAAACCAAAAAGAGATGGAAACTCACCCCTTTTTTTTATACATCCCCCGTGCCCTTCTCCCCCCAGCTTCAGATTTAAATTTTAAAAATTGTCAAAAGGGAAATCACCGTTTTTAAATTTATTAAACCAACTTTCTTAAAAATTAGGGAAGTTGTCCCTTCAAATTTTAAGAAAAAAATTTACTTGCGTATAAACCAAAGCACATAAATGAGCGAATTTTTAACCACTTAAAAAACTTTACTTTTTACACACCACACACACACACACCCCTCATTTTAAAAACAGGGGTTTTTCCCCTTTTGAAAGGGCAGCCAAAAAAAAAAAAAAGCTGTTAAATTTTTTAGTTTTTCCCTTCTTTTCCAGTCCATGAAGGTTTTTTTTTTAAATTTCCCAGAATTTTTGGGGGCTGGAAAAAAATTTTTAAAAAAGAAACAGGAAAGGGTTTTTGGGCATTCCCAAGCATACTGTTCAGTTTTTGGTTGGGGCCTTTAGGGGAAAACCATTTCTGTGTCCCCCTATTCAGGGGGTAGCTTTCAAAAAATTTTTTTGGGAAACCCCAAAAATCGTTTTCCCCCAAATTTTTCCCACTTATTGAAATTTAGTGTCTTTTGGGAGCAAATTTAAAACAACAACAAAAACCCCCACCCCCCCCCCCCTCCCCCCACCCCCCCCCCCCCAAAAAAAAAAACAAAAAATTTTTTAAAAATATGCGGTGAAAAATTTTTCTTTTTTTATTTTTTGAAATCAATTTTAAAAGGTTTTTAAAAAAAGTTTTTTACCGCATTTCAGACAAGACAAGTTTTTAACTTCAAAGTTATCGTGTGAGGATGGGAATTGCCCGGTTTCCCGAAATTTCCCATTTTTTTTGTTTTTTTTTTGTTTTTTGTTTTTTTATTTGTTTGTTTTGTTTGGGTTGTGGGGTGTGTTTTAAAAGCCCGGACGGGTTGAAAAATGAAAAAAAGGAAAAGGGAATGCTTATCCCATTATGTCGATATAAAATGAATAAATTTATAAAAGGGGAATATAATTATATATATATTTTATAAAATTAAAATATTTTAAAAATATTTTATTTATATTTTATATTATTTTAAAACATATGTCCCCCCCAACCAATTTCCTTATATTTGTATACCCAGAAGGGAATTGGAACAAAAGGGGCGTATAAAATTAATAGGGGGAGAGGGGGGTTTTGGTGCCGGGTTTGCTTAAAATCAGCACAAATTTTTAATTTGGGGTCAATTACTTGGGGTTATGGGTTAAAATTTATTTATTCCAAAAATTGTTTTAAAACCCCCCCAAAAAAAACCCAAGGGTTTTTAAAAAATGGTTTTAGGCAATGAACCCTATATTTTTTGCCACTAAAAATCAAAAAGGTTTAAAAAAGTTTTAAGGGGGATATAAAAGCAACTTCTTTAAAAACGACGGGGAGTCGACGCACAGTTTCGATTGGGGGAAAGGTGGTTTTTAGGGGTGTGTATCCCAGTTTAAATGGTTTAGTGTTAACCCCCCCGGGACTTCCCCCCTTTTTTGAAATGGGGGAAGTACTGAAACCCAATTTGCTCCCGAGAGTATGCCTAGGTTTTTTGTGGTATTCATTTGTGTGCAGTTTTTTTTTTTGGGTAGGAGTTTTTTTTTTAAGACCGTCTCAGTTTCTTCTTGTTGTCAAACTCAAAACCCCTTTGGGACACAGGCCCACATATCGCTTTCCCACTTTTTGGCCACTGTGGGTGTTGTGTGTGTGTGTGTTTTGTGTGTGTGTGTGGGTGTGTGTGGGGTGTGTGTGTGTGAGGAGAAAAGAGAGAGTTTTGGAGAGAGGGGAGAGGGAGAGGAGAGAGAGAGGAGGAGATTTTAAATTGTTGGCAGTCATTGAATTTGTAAAAATGCACACACACACAAACCAAAAAAAACACAAAACACACCCCACACCACACTCCCCCACCTCTCTCTCTCCCCTCTCCCCTCTCTCTCTCTCTCTCTTCTCTCTTCTCTCTTCCCCTTCTCTCTCTCCCCCCCCCTTTGTGTGTATGTGGTGTTGGTGTGGTCAGTCCCGTTGTTGGGTGTGAACCCCCCCCTCCTTGCAGTTGTCCCATCCTTTGCTTGGCAGTAAGCATTAAATTTAAAGTTGGGGGTTTTGCCAAGAAACTTTAAAAAATGGGGGAGAGGATCCACCCAAGAATACATCATTCCTGCAGGGGAAAAGGCAAGAATGGAGGTTTGGGCAGTAAAAAAGGTGATTGTGCATTAAATTTTGGAAAAATTTTTTAAAATTACTTTAATACATATTGTGTGTGCATTCCCCCTTTGGCATATGATAATTCACTTTTGCAGGGTTTAAAACCCACTGCTGTATCCCAGCCCATAGCAGTTTCATAATGGCTTTGATTTTTGAGTAATTTAAATAAAATTTTAAATGGTCCTTTGCCAAATCTCCAAAAAAGAAAAAAAAAAAAGCTCCGGGAGAAAAAAACCTCCCAAACCCAAAAAATTTATGTTTTGAAGGGGAGCGGGAATTTTTCCCCCTTCCCCCATGTCTCCCCCCCCCCCTTACAGTACACTAGTTTTTGTATTTTTTTTTAAATTCTCTATTTAAAATTAAACTAGGTTTTATAGTTATTTTACAGTCAAATGATCATTTTTTTAAAAAAAGTTGCTACATTTGTTGCTTTTGGGTTTTTTTTGAGTGTTTTTCTTGCTTGTGGGGGTTTTAAAAATTTTTTTTAAAACTTTACATTTGTATTTTTTTTACAAAAAAAAAATTAATATTGCTTCCAAGATGGATGTTTCCCTAGTGTTGGGTGGTTGTGTTAAATTTTAAAGGGGTCCATCGGGGACATTGGTTTGAATTCCTTTTTTTGCGTTTAAATTGAATTAAGATTTAAGGGGGGGAATTTTTACAATCTCGAAGGTAAACCCATAAGTGCAGACCGCCGGGCCAAAATTTCCTTTTGTATTTGAGCTGTCTGAAGTTGGAATGTGTTGGTTGAGATTTTTTGAGGCCGGGCAGGCAGACCTCCTGAAAAAATCATAACCCAAGAAGAAAGACCATTACTATGCATTCCTTTTGGGTAAGGGAAAAACTTAGTGAAGAGGGGAAAAGGAAAATTTTATAATTTACTAGATTTTGCAGGGGGACCCCAAAGAAAAAGTTTGCGGGGTGGTAAAAATGACCTTAAATTAGACTCTTTTTAAAACTATTAAAAATTTTTTCTTTTTCCCCCTTTTGGGTTTCCTTTTAAAAACCGGGTCCCCTTTTGGTCTTTGGGCATGGTAAAGAAAAGGGGAAAAGGGGGCTTGGGGGCCTGATTCCCTTAGATTGCTTTTGTTTTTTTTTAGGGGTTGCGAAATTTTTGGTAAGGCCCATGCTTTTTAAAAGGGCTTAGTTTCCCCTGCATTCATTGTTTTTGTTCTGTACTTTATCTTTTTTAAAGTACTTTTACCATAGTGAAAAAATTTTTGCATTGCTGAAAAAAGCACTGTTGAAGGGGTTTTGAATTGGAAGGGGGAAAAAGGGACCTCCTTTTTGTTTTTTTAGTTTAAAAAAAGGGATTTTTCCCCAGAAAAAAGGGCCCTCAAAATGATGCTTAGGTGGGAAACAAAAGTTGAAATTTTTTAAAATTAATGGAAAAAAGTGAAGTATCTTATGTATTTAAAAATTTAATTTTTTAGGAAGTCAAGGAGAAAAATCCCTTTACTCCCGGGGGTATGTGTCATGTTTTTTTAAAACTCCCTTTTCCCGGGCCCCAATAAAAACGCTTCTGGACTTCAAGTTTTTAAAAAATTACAGAAAACCACAGGCTGTAATCATATACATACTTGTTTTCATACAACATACTTTACTTTCCCATAATCCCATACAAAAATTACATACAAAACCTTCATACATACTTACTTTTCTTTTTACATACTTTATTCCCAACAGACAGACAGACGGGACAGGACAGACAGACCCCACACAAACAACACCACACACAACACCAACACACAAAACCACACACAACACACACACAAAAAACCACACCCCACAAAAAAACCCACACACTTTAACCCACATTTTTCCACACAGAGGGGGTTTTCCCTTTTTGGTCAGAATATTGCACTGGGAAATTTTGACGCCCCAGGTCTTTTTCCCTTTTCGAGGAAATTTTTCCCCCGGGCCCGTGGTGTTGTGGTGTGTCACTGTGTGTGTGTGTGTGTGTGTGTTTTGGGGTTGGTTTGTTGTGTGTGTGTGTTTTGTGGTGGGGTGTGTTTTTTGCTGGGGTGTTTAATTTTTCAGTATAAAAGGGTGTGTTTTTGGGGGTGTTTTGTCTTGGAAGTGTTGTCTTTGTGTGTGTGTGTGTTGTGTGTGTGTGTGGTGTTTGTGTGTGTGTGTGTGTGTGTGGAAAGTTTTTGTATGTTTGGGGGTGTATACAATACATGTATGAAAGTGTGTTTTGTAAGTGTGGTGTGTGTGTATTTTAAATTTCTTTCTTTTTTTCGGTTGCATCGCATATTTTATATTTTTTTTTTTTATATATATTTTTTTTATAAAATAGGAGTAGGTTTTCCGTCAGTCGGTGTCGCCCTATGGAATTTGCCCCCAAAAGACAGGTAATTTTTTCAGGACAAACGCCGGTGGGGGGAACGGGGTCGTCCGATGGGGGGAGTGGCAGCTCTGTTGCATCTGATGCAGTTTTGTGGCTTGTTGGGGGGCGGGAGAAAATTTTGCCTTCCGCTTGGCTTTCTTTTTTTTTTGCTGTGGTGGGGATCTTTTTTTTCACCACACTTCAGTTTTTGGGGGAAAAAAACACTGCGCCTTTTTGCTCCCCGGTAAAGCCGTTTCCTCCTCCCGTTCTTTGGTTGATGTCCCGGGGCTTTCATGTCAGGGCTTGCAGAGTTTTTGTAGCACTGTGGGGGGGGGGCCCAAATGTTTCTTGCCAGGGGCCCAAGTTCCCCCATAAAAGGGTTCTTTAGGAATGTGTCCATCCCCACCCTTTCGCCCCGTGCCGAGCCATCTGATTTCTGGGGTTTTTCTGAGGAGTGTGTACATGGGGGGGAAGCCCTGCAACCTCGAGGACCTGAACGTTTTGGGAAATTTGTCCTCCAGTGGATGCCGAGGATGCGGGCGGAGAGTGGCCCTTTTGGAAGCTGTTTAGTTTGCGTCCTGTTTTGGGGTTTGTTGTCCTTTTTTCACTGAAAAATTTGGAGAGTGCTGACGATGCAGGGTTGTTCCCCTGCCTTTGGGTGGAAATTTCAGCTTTGGGGGTTTTCCCCAAAAGGGGAAAAATTGTGAGGCGTCCTAAGGTTTGTTTGCGCCTTTTCCCATGCGCTTGGGTTTATCTCGGAAACAAGGGATAGGTTTTCAATGATGGTTGGGGTACCAGGGAATTTTGAAAATGGGGTGTTCGAAAAACAAGTTTGGGAGTCTTTGATGTAGATGGCTGGTGGAGTTAAAACCCCCTCCTGGCTCGAACATTGGTCTTTTTTAGGGGTGAGTTTTCAGGCCGGGAAATCTTTGGGAGGCCTGGGAAAACCCATCCTGAGGGTTTTGGGGTTCTTTCTCAGTGTGAGAAGTGACACATCATCTCATTTATATATTTATTTATTTATTTTTTATATAAAAAAGAAAAAAAGATATGAAAAGATCATGCTCTTTTCTTTTTTGTTTGGTTTTTAGTTTTTTAGATAGGCATATTCTTTTTTGGAATTTTTTTCCTTTTTATTTTTTAATTTTAAAGGGAAAAAGAAACATAATTATGGCATTTATTTTAGAAAAAGGGAAAATTTTTTTTTTTTTTTTCCCCCTTTTTTAGTGGGGGTCAAATGTCCACAGAACTTGAAACCCCCTAAGTTCTACACAGGGGCCCCGGCTGCCCCAAAACAAGTGAGAATCAAAACCAAAATTTTTCAGCCAAAATGAACCCTGGTTTTAGACAAGGGGTTTTGATCAGCTTTGGGTGCATCTGGGCGTCACACCTCATTTCAGTTTTGGGAAAAATTGACCCGGGAAAGGGGAAAAACCACCTTGTATGATGAATGAGTCTCGTTAAATTTGGGCGGGTGAACCGTATTTCAAAAGGGAAACGATGCCCCCGATTTAAAATCTTTGGCCCAGGGAAAAAAAGGGTCACCCGGGGGACGTTGCCTGCAGAGGGGGGTGGGGAGCATGCAGAGATTGACCCTGCGACTTTTTCCAATACAGGGAAGGGAAAAGGTTTAGACGGGCGAAATTAAAAAAAAAAAAAAGATGTGAAAAGGAATGAGTAGCTTGGTGGTAGTGTATGGGGAAAATTTTTAAAAAATTTAAAGTAAATTTTGTGTTTTCCCTTTCCTCTTCTTTTTTTGTGGTGTGTGTGTGTTTGTGTGTGTGTGTGAGGTGTGTGTTTATTTTTTTATTTATTTATTCTTTTTTATAAGGATAAAGGGATAAGCATCCCGTGCCTTTTTTTCTTCCCGTCCCAGTGTGTATGCAGTTTTGTAAATGTTTTTCCCTCTGTTTTCCCCCCGGGGGACACAAATGGCCTACCTTTTTTTGAAAAAAACGGAAAAGGTTTGTTTTGGGGGCAAGATATTCTCTGTTGTTTGCCACGGGGGCCCCGGTTTATAGTTCATCGAAGAGGGGTGTGTGTGTGTGTGTGTAGTGTGTGTTGTTTTTTGTGTGTGGGGTGTGTGTTGTGGAGGGGTTTTGTGGATGTGTTGACTCAAAGACTGTGGGGGTGTGTCACTGTGGGGTTTACTCTGTGTTTGTGTGTGTGGGGTGTGTGTGTGTGTGTGTGTGGGTGTGGTGTGTTTGTGTGTGTGTGTTTTTTAGGCCCCTGTTTCAGTCTGAAGGAAACAGGGCTTGAGACTGAGGGGTTCTGTGGTTTTGTTTATGATCTCAGGAGAAAAGAGAGAGGGGAGGAGATGAAGGGGAGAGAGAAGGGAGATGAGAGAGAGGGGAGGAGAGAGGAAATTAGAAAAAAAAAAGATTTCTCTGTAAATTTGATCGTTAAAAATTACTATGCAGATTTTTTTAAGTCCTAAACTTTTATAAAGGGGTGTGTGTGACTCTGTTGGTGTGTGTGTGTGTGTGTGACTCTGTGTTTGTGTGTGTGACTTGTGTGTGGGGGTGCATGTGTTTTGTTGGTGACTGTGTGCGTTTCGTGTGTGTTTGTGTGCGCATGTTCCTTGCACAAGTTTCTTTTAGGCTTTTACAAAAAAATGGCCAAAAACAGGGTAGGGGTTTCTTTTGTGGCGGGGGGTTCAGGGTACGCGGCTAGGGGTGCCCTACCCCAAAGGGGATGTACGCGTGGGGATTTCCCCCGGGAAGACTCTGGGACCAGTGCAGGCGAGAGGATAATGGGAAACTGCAGCAGCTGGCCCGGCTGAAAAGGGCAGGCCCCCCTGCATTTCCCCCGGTAAGGGAAGAGGGGGAGGGAGGGAGGGGGGAGGTAAGGGGGAGAGAGAGAGAGAGTGTGTTGGGGAAAGGTAGGCTTTGAGGAGGGTGGTGGTTTGGTTTTGGGGGTGGTGGTTTGGGGGTGTGCAATTTTGTGTGTGTGTGTGTGTGTGTGTGTGTTTTTGTGTGTGTGTGTGTGTGTGTTTGTGTGTGTGTTTTGTGTGTGTTTTGTGTGTGTGTGTGTGTGGTTGTGTGTGTGTGTTTTGGTGTGGTTTTGTGAGAGAAATTTGTTTGTTTGAACAAAATCTCAAACAAAATTGAATTTTTTTTTTTTTGGTAAATGCCTTTTTTAAAAAAGTAGGCCTACAATTTTTTGTCTTTTTCTTTAGGCTATCTAAAAAAATGTGAAAAAAGGGCCACCCCCCAAAAAAAAAAAACAAACAAACAAAAAAAAAAACCCCCAACCCCCCCCCAACAAACAAAAATAGAAAAAAAAATTCTATGCAAAAGAAACAAGCTAAAAAAGAATGGGGAAAAGCAATACCCAAGGCAAATTTAAAAAAAGACATTTAAATTCACATGCAATTTTTATTAAACTGGCCCCCTTTTTTTCTCCATTGCCTTTTGCCACAAATACACAAAACCCTAATACACGATACCCGGGTAGTAAGCAGTCATTTTTCTTTTACAAAAATATAATGACTTTACCCCCCTCCTCCCCCCTTCCCCCCCCCCCCAAAAATCAAAGCATACAAAATTTTGACTTTAGTATTAAATCCCCAATAATAATCAAACAAACTTTCAAGAAATCACAAAAAAAAAATGTTTGAGGTGAACATGGGGTTCTGTTTGTGTGTTTCAGGGGTGTGCGCGATTTGTGTTTGTGCACCCCTTGGGTTTTGGTTTTTTGGGCTCATATCGGATTTTGGAAGGGATTTTTGTGTATGTGATTTAAAACACAAAATTTATGAAAGTTCTGTGTTTTTTACCTATCTTTTAGGGAAGGGTTTGTATCCATTCACTTTGTGTAATACAAAAGTAGGTGAATTTTATTTTTAAAGGCAAGGTACACCAAAAACCCGTTGTTTTCAAAGGGGGCTTTGGGAAAACTTTAAATTTAAAGGGGCTCTTGACTTTGAATGTTTCAAACTTAAAATCAGGGTTTGGGTTAAAAGTTTAAAAATGTGGCCCAAAATACACAAAACAACCCCTTTCATGCATGCTTTCTTGCACCCCAAAACATGCGCATGCACGAAAACACACCAAATGGGAAAAAAAATACATACTACATACATTTACACACACACACAACCCCAAAAAAAAAACACACACACCACCACACACACACACCACACGCCCCGCACCACTTCTTGCCTAAATTCCATGACTAATCATTGGGGCAACCCCGAATTTTTGTTTCCCAACAAGTATTTTTTAAAACTAAGGGTTTAACAAAAGTTGGGCAAGCTGAGTGAATCAGGAAAACTGAGACAGACAGACGGAAAAAAAGGAGGCAGGGGAAAATACAAATCCATAGGGAAAATTTAGTCACAAATTTTCAGCATCTGTGTCTTGAAAAAATTGTTAAATAAGGAAGGAAGGGAAAAAACTACGGCCCTGTGGGCACATTGATCTTTTTTCTGGGCCCCAAATTTTGTGGTATCCAGTCACTTGACAATTGATTTATTTTCTCCTGTCGTGTTTTGTTTGTATCATTGTAATTGACAGATTTTCCCCTTAAAGGGGGCTGTGGGAAAAGACTCATTTTTGCTTTATTGCGTGTTGTTTATGTAATGTTCTTAGGTTTTGTTCTTTTTTTTTTTACTAAAAATTTAAAAATTTTGTAGGCCCAATTCAATCTTTTTTCAAGTTCTTGATGTCCTCAACTCTTTTTTTCTTATTCCTTTTGCACCGGTGGACGGGCCCAAATTTAAAACCTTTTTTAAAAGCATCAGTACCTGGCTCAAACATTAAAATTTTTTAATTGCTAGTCTTTTGATTTAAAGAGCAGAATTTTAATCACAGGTAACGAAACACAGGTGAATGAAATGTTTTTTGAGTCACTTGAAAAAGAGACATGGTTTAAAATTTAAAGTCAGGGAAAATCAAAAGGGTGGGTGATTTATAAAATCATTTAAAGACAGAAAAAGGAAAACAGAGGAAGATGTGTTTTTCTGAGAGAGGAGAAAGCGTTTAAAGGGTGGTCTAAAAAAAAAAAAAAAAAAAAAACTACCCCCTTAACACCCCCCTTGCCTAAAAAAAAAAGTTTTTCCCCCAAAGTTTAAAATAAAATCACAACAAAAAACACACGCAAACACCGCACCACACAAAACAAAGAAAACAAAACAAAAAACCACACCCCAAAACCCCCCAAAACACAGACGACCCCCAACACACCACGCACGAAAAAAAAAAAAACAAAAAACACAAAACAAAAAAAAAAAACCCCCAAAAATTTTCCCCCAACACGCACAAAACAAAACCCAACCCCCTCACAAACAAACCCATAAATAAAAATTTAAAAAACCCCCACACTGGCGCTCGCGCATGCAAAGAAAAAAATTTTCCTGAAAAAAATTTCCATACGCATGAAACTTTTTTTTCCTTTTTAAAAATTTTTATAATTTTGTCTTTTAATAATCAAAAAAACCATTGTTCATTAGGGGGGAGAAGGGGGGAGAGAGGGCCCCGGGGGAAAAAGGGGGAAAAAGGAGAGGGGGGAGAGAGAGAGAGGGGGTGTTTTGTGTGGGTGGGTGTGTGTTGAAAAAAGGGAGGAAGGGGTGGCCCATGTAAAAGTGGGGCACAGGTGTGTTAAAAAAATCTTTTATTTTCACATGTTTGGGGGTTTTGGAAAAGGGGGGGGGGGGCAAAAAAAATGATTTTTTGGTTTTTGCCCCCCTTTTTCCCTTTTGGGGTTTTTTAAGGGGGAAGGGGTATTTTTTTTAAAAAAAATTTTTTCCCCTCTTTTTCTTCTTCTCTCTTTTTACCCCTCCCCCCTCTTTTCCCCCTTTTCTCTCTCTTTCTCCCCTCCCCTCCCCCTCTCTCCCCTCCTCCCCTTTTTTTTTATTTTTCATAGTTTAAACCCCATAAAAGGGGAAAACATCACTTTTTAATTTTTAAAAAACTTTAAAAACCCCCGCATCATTTAAAAGTTTGTACAAAAATGAAATGGGGGGGAAAGTAGAAAAAATTAAAAAAAAATTGGGGGGGGGAGGGGGGGGGGGGGATGGGGGAAAAAAAATTGGGGGGGGGCTTTTAAAAAATAAGGATTTTTCTTCGTCAAGTAAACTAATGGCCAAATTTTGCGTTCAAAATAAACTTACAAAAAAAGGGTTTAAATTTTTTAAAACATCTGCAAAAAAGGCTTCAGGGTCTCTTTTTAATAGCTACCAAAAATTTGACCCCGCCCACAGCCTAACTTGTGCGGGTTTTAGAAAGGAGGGGTTTTTTTTTTTTTTTTTTTTTTTTTGGAGAAAGGAGCTAAAGGGACCTGTAAATTTATCAGTGAAGCATGTTATGTTGATTTTAAAAAAAAGAGTTTTAAGTACTCTTAGGTTTACTGAAGTTATTGGGGGCTGTGTTGAGGGGGCTGAGTTTTGTGAGTATCTTCAGATTTTTTTTGAAAATGTAGGTTTTGTTTGAAAAAGCAAACAAGCCGCCCTTACTTGTTTTCTCCCTGAACTTCGGAAAGGGGTTTTTGGGGCGGTTCTGATTTTTTAGGCTAGGGAAAATATGTTTTTTTGGGCCCTAGTGGAACCTGGTGGAGGTCCCTCAATCTCCGGGGGCAGGATGCATGCTTGGGTTTTGTTTTTTTGTTTCTGTAACCCTCGGGAAAGGGTGACATGAAGTTTGGGACCTTCATCGTGATAGTTTTTTCTGCATGTGTGCAAAAAGTGAAAAGAATTTAAAAGGGACTGGGGAAGGGGGCAGCACTTTATGTTTTACCGGGAGGTTTTTTTAAAAAAAACCCCACCCTTTTAAAAAACCCCCCAGAGGTGGGAAATAAAATTCTTCACCCCCCCAAAGTTTGGGAAAATTCATGGCTACATGAATTGGGGGGGGGGGGGGGGGGGTTTTTTAAAAATTTTCGCCCCACGCAAAATCTCACCATCGATGAGCCCCGGGAGCCCTAGTCAAAGAAGGGAAAAAAAAAAAAAAGCTGTGTTTTAATGGAGGCTATAAAAGCAAAGTGGGGGTGTAAAAAGTGGTTTTGTGTTTTTTCAGGTTTTCAAACATGAACCCCGCGAATCACCAAAGAGGCCACCGGACTTTTTCCGAAGCAAAAAGTTCTTTTTTCTCAGCCCGGGGGAAAATCGTCGTCTTTGAACAGGGTTTCTCCCCTGCCTCCCTTCGAGGGCAAGGGTCATCCTGGAAAAAAGCAGGCCCGGGGTGGCCTGCCCCAGGAAGTGCCCAAACTTTACTGGGTTGGCTTTGAGAAAATTTAAAAAAAAAAAAAAATTTTTTAAATGAGCTTGAGTTTTTTTGAGTCATAAAAATGCGTCAGCCCGGATAAAGAATGATGGAATGTTTGGGGTTGTGTGCTTCAGTTTTTTAAAAAAAAAAAAAAGAAAAGAGATAAATTCCATATCAAGGGGAGGTTTCACACTCCTGGGGTTTCTGTCTTGTGAGGGATGGCCCCTGCAAGGGCAAAATGGGAAAGGGAAAAGGGGAAGGTGGGAACCTTTTGGGGTTTTTTTGGGTTTGGCAAGGGGAAAAGTTTTTAAACTGTTGTGCCCCTTCCCTTTTTTCATAATTAAAAAAAAGCCTCTTTTATCCAAACATACATAACATAAAATTTAAACTTTATTTTGAAAATTTATATTCAAGGGGCTTTCGCATTTTAAATGTCATTTTGCAAATTTTTTTAAACCCAAGAAAATGATGCTCAGATGTTTGTTTTCCCAAAGGGGGTTAAAAAATTAAAGAAGGGTGTTTTAAAAAAAAAGTTGGGAATTGTCTAATTTAAAAATTGTTGTTTGTGTTATCCTTTTATGCGTTTGGATTGAGTAAAAGTTTAAGGGACCTTTTTTGTTTCTGTATTGATTTGTTTTTTTTTTTTTAAAATACATCTACTAAGTTTATACATGATTTTGGGGGTGGGATAACTAGTGGTTGAGTTTGGAAACTGCTTCAAGATTAAGCCCCACGAAATGCCTGTTTTTGGGGGTTTTACCCCGGAGTTTAAAAAATTTAGTGCTGACTCCATTCACCCAAAAAATCCTTCAGATGGGGGACTATAAACTGAGGGCCCCCCTGTGCAAACTTTGAGAACTTTTTTTGGGACCGTAACTTCTTTCATATAGATTGATATTGCTTTTTTTTTATATACACACTTTGATCGAACCCACAAGGGCTGTCTTTTTCCCCTGCGGATTACAAAAGGGTTTTTTTGTGTTGCAGATGGGAATGGGGGTTTTGTAACCCGGGGCGATGGGGGCAGGGGGCCCTCTTGGACGTGATGAAGCGGGGGGGCACACAGTATGTCCAGTTACTGTGTGGGCAATATTTCCCTTTTCAAGATGGCAGACCCCCGTTTTCATTTGGGTTCTGGGCTGGACAAAAATGTGAGGGTGGAGCCCGGGAAGCCCCAGCAGTTTTTTTTTTTAAAGCGCAAAAACCCCCCCACCCCACTTGCTTGCCCTTTTTTGTTTGTATGTGAATTTTTCTTTTTTGTCTTTTATGCCCCTAAAAAAAGGGTGAAAAAAGTTTTAAATGAGAATTTAGAATTTTTTCCCCAGTTACTAATTGGGTTTTTTTGAGTTCGTTTATCCTGATTTTTTTATCACTTCCATGCTTATTAAAAGGGTTTAGAATACATTTAGGGAATTTTAAAACTTTTTCATGTGTGCACAAAGTAACAACTAGCGTGTTGTTTTACCAATTTGCAAACAAACCAAAATTTAAAGGTTTGGGGGCTTGAGAAATTTTCACAATTTTTTTAAAGCTTTTTTTGTTTACAAAATTGGGAAAATTTTCTTTCTTGTGTCCAAAAAGGGGGTGTTTGTTCTGTTTTGGGGCCCTTTTTCTGGCGTCTTTTGCGTTTGGGCAGTTTAAAATGACTAAAAAAAAAAAGGGAAAGGGGTTTTTGAAGTTCCAGAAGTGTTTTGTGGGAAAAAGGTCCCGGGGGCCCAAAATTTTTAGTGGAAAACAGGGGAAAAAACCTGGGCACGTATGAAAAATTTTTTGTATTTTTACACTACTTTTTAAATCATGGCAGATTTCTCGTGTGAAAAAGTGGGTTGCTTTCCCCGGGGAAAGCATTTTGGCCCAAGATCAGTTTATCCATTAATTAAAAAAAAAAGTTCCTTTTTTGGGATGTGTATTTGTTTCCTTATCAAGAAATGACCTTTTTTTTTTTTAAAAACAGAATTGCACCATATGGTTTTTTTTTTTTTATGTGTGCTTTTAAATGCAAATTGGGTTTCACAAGGGGCCCTAAATTTAAAATGTTCATCTCAAAAAGGATGGTGTTTTTTTTTTTTTTATTTATTTTTTATTTTATATCGAGGCAATTGGGGAAAAAGCAATAAAATGCTTTTTCAATCCAAAATCCCCGTATGTATGCAAATTTTGTAAAAAGTCATCTGTTCCCACCGGCACAAATGGCCTACTCTTATGAAAAACGGAACAGGGTTTAACTTGTGGGGAAGATGTTCTTTCGTGCGTTCGCACACGGGGGATGGTTTTAGACTCATCCGAAAAAAAAAAAAACTTTTTGGGGGGGGGTGGAGTCAGCAATGATGGGTTTAACCCAGAGGAAAAAAAACCCCTAATTGGGTTGAACCGAACCGGGTGTTTAAATTTTCGAGCGGGAATGCTCTGAACCCCTAGGCTAAAATCCGTCCTGTTTTTTTGTAATGTAGACATTTATGATGTGAAATAAGTCA
>JASPKP010004175.1:0-7500 GCA_030674155.1 Stramonita haemastoma | reverse complement strand
CGTGCGTGTGTGTCTTTCTGTCTGTCTGTCTGTTTGTGAGCATATGTGTGTGTGTGTGTGTGTGTGTGTGTGCGCGCGCGCGCGTGCATGTGTTTGTGCGTTTGAGTTTGTGTGTGTGTGTGTTGTGTGCACGTGTATGTCAATGTGCATATGCGTGTGAGTGTATGCGCGCGTGCGCGCGCGTGTGTGGGTGTATTTATATGTTTGTATGGAGTAAGCTGGCAGTTTAAGTATTGCAGAAACGTTCTTTCCCCTATGCTTCCCTCACCCTTATACAGATCCGACACAGAACCCCAATTAACAGCAGACTGGTGTAAAGTAGACATTAATAGTCTCCCTAATAGTACACTATTCCTGGTAACGATACTTAAGACACCACAATGTCATAGCAAAGGAAATATACTCAAAGATATGGCCCAGAACAACATTTATATCAAGTTAGGGTTGTCACAAATCTCATGGAATACGATATAGAGATTAAGGTTGCTTGATATGTGGGTACGCGTAATACATAAAGCACCACTGCAAGTTACTTATGTTGTGTGTGTGTGTGTGTGTGTGTGTGTGTGTGTGTGTGTGTGTGTGTGTGTGGTGTGTGTGTGTGTGTGTGAGAAGAGAGATGAGAGAGGAGAGAGAGAGGAGAGAGAGAGAGAGAGAGGAGAGAGAGAGAGAGGAGAGAGAGAGAGGAGAGAGAGAGAGAGTGAGAGGGAGAGGAGAGAGAGAGTCGTGTGTGTGTGTGTGTGTGAGTGTGTGAGTGTGTGTGCCCGCGTGCGCGTGCGTGCGTGCGTGCGTACGTGCGTGTGTGTGTGCATTCGAATTTTCTAGAACTATAAATTGTTATTGAATGCTTGTGTGTTGTATAGGTCGAATGCAAGCGCTTTGGTTTGTTTTTACAAGATATAGCGCTATATAAATTCCATGTATTATGGTTATGATGATGATTGATGTGATGATGATGATGATGATGATGATGTATGATGACGATGACCAATTTGTACTGTTTGTATTGACAGAGAATGGTGACCCGTATTGATCTTGTACTGTTTCAGATGCTGACATTGATGTTGGTGTTGTGCCTTTTCTGTGGCAGAAATCAGGCTGCAGAAAATGGACAGGGTATGTGTAACAGTTCCTCGTGTGTGTGTGTGTGTGTGTGTTGTGTGTGTGTGTGTGTGTGTGTGTGTGTGTGTGTGTGTGTGTGTGTGTGTGTGTGTGGTTGTGTGTGTGTGTGTGGTGTGAGTGTGTGTGTGTGTGTGTGTGTGTGTGGTGTGTGTTGTTTCATGCTCATGTGGTGGTGGATGTGGTGTTTTGTTGTGTCGGTGGTGCTGTATGTCAGGATTTCAGAGACGTATGTTAACAGACAGACAGCAGGCACCATACAGCAGCGGGAAGAACAGTGCACTGCTGACTGAAAGCTGTGGGTTCCATAGAACAGTGCACTGCTGACTGAAAGCTGTGGGTTCCATAGAACAGTGCACTGCTGACTGAAAGCTGTGGGTTCCATAGAACAGTGCACTGCTGACTGAAGCTGTGGGTTCCATAGAACAGTGCACTGCTGACTGAAAGCTGTGGGTTCCATAGAACAGTGCACTGCTGCTGAAAGCTGTGGGTTCCATAGAACAGTGCACTGCTGACTGAAAGCTGTGGGTTCCATAGAACAGTGCACTGCTGCCTGAATGCTGTGGGTTCCATAGAACAGTGCACTGCTGACTGAAAGCTGTGGGTTCCATAGAACAGTGCACTGCTGCCTGAATGCTGTGGGTTCCATAGAACAGTGCACTGCTGCCTGAATGCTGTGGGTTCCATAGAACAGTGCACTGCTGCCTGAATGCTGTGGGTTCCATAGAACAGTGCACTGCTGCCTGAATGCTGTGGGTTCCATAGAACAGTGCACTGCTGCCTGAATGCTGTGGGTTCCATAGAACAGTGCACTGCTGCCTGAATGCTGTGGGTTCCATAGAACAGTGCACTGCTGCCTGAATGCTGTGGGTTCCATAGAACAGTGCACTGCTGCCTGAATGCTGTGGGTTCCATAGAACAGTGCACTGCTGCTGAATGCTGTGGGTTCCATAGAACAGTGCATGCTGCCTGAATGCTGTGGGTTCCATCCTGTGCACTGACTCGTTCCTTAGTGGGGTGTTTTGTGCCCTGAGCACTTTTCGTTTAACATAGACAGTAGTCTGGGATCAGTGGGAAGAACCCATTTACACACAACTGAAAGTCCTTTGTTATATATTTTTCTGTTCAAATATGGTAGATGATGATTGGTTATACATTATGTGTCTTTGTATAGAAAAAAGTAGCATACATATTTGATGTTCCATTTGCCACATCATGCTTCAACCCTTTTCAGCACGTCTTTTGTTGTTGTTTTTAACATTGAGCGTTCTATATCAGCATATCAAAGAAAAAATTACAGACTCAATAAAGCATCTATGGCAATTAGCAAAGCTTTAACACTTACCTATTGATCCTGGACTTCTGAAGGAAAATAATACGAGAATGACATTTTTTAGTTATCAGACCTGTGTACGTTGAAATTCGTAGTTTTTATCAATAATATTTACTTTGTGTTTATCTTAATGAACACGTTGGACCTTTATACCATAAAAAACAGACCCCAGTACAGCTTCTGGGGTCTTGCGAAAGTCGATTAGCATTGCTTTAGTGTTTTTACGTTTAAGTGAAGACTTTTTTTTTTACACTAGAAGGAAAATGCTCTAGCTTTTTCTGAAATTTACAGAATGAGAATTGTCTGAATCTGTAAGTCAGAATTATCAGAACCAGAGCAGTTATTAGTGCACAGAATGAAAAAAGGATAGGAGACAAACTGTACTTTGCAGAAACCCAGTAGATGTTCACTTGTCAGCTGATATGGCTTTTTTTTTTTCTTTTTTGATCAAACACATCGTGTTTGATTCACCAAAAATTTCAAAACCAAACGAATGAGACGAGGACAGACTATTAGTGAAAGTAATTTGAGTGCTAGGAGATGGGGCTGGGTGGTGTTGAAAGCGGAGGTAAAATCAATCAAGAGTATGCCAATGAAAGAGCCAGTTTTAAATTTTTTTTTAGGACGAATTTTGCAACAAGGTAAAAGCATCATAAACAGTTCCTCCTGTTTGCTTTTTATGCATATTATGTTAGAGATTTTAAATAATAAATTCTTTTCAACTTTTTTTCTTGGAAAGCGAGGAAGAAGATGGATCTCCACGAAAAAAACAAACAATATACTGAACACGAAATCGATTCCATCACACAGGGTTGTCCTTACAGCTTCTGTTTTATGAACGGTTCTTCTCCTTCGTCAAACAATTAGGCAGCAATTGTTGTTATCTGTCATACGAGCAAAAAAAAGTGTTGGGCCGCCATTGAAGTGCCTGACAAGTCAGACCCAGGGTATCCGACATCGAAATCGGAGAGAACGGTTTCCTTTAAACTCTTTCTGTGAAAAAAAAAGCGCCATAATATTGAACCAAGAAAGAAACAAATAAACAAGAACAAGGTGACAAGAAGAAAAGAAACAAGTCGTGAATAAGTCAAAAACCAGAGAGGGATAGAAAAGAAGGAAATCCTATCTAGCACAAAATTTCCAGAAGAATATTGGTGCTATTCTTTTTCTGAGAGGGCCCTAGAATCCGCTGGGAAGGGATTGCGAACTGACAGAGTGACCTGATACTTGACCTTTATGATTCCTATGTCCTCCAGACAAGGGCAAGGTCCGATGGAGGCCTCAGCGGTTCATTTGGGCGGGGAGGCTCAGGTGACGTGTCACTACCCCGTGGATTTGGACCAGCTGCATAGCGTTGTGAACGTCGCTGTGAAGCAGTTTGTTGGCGAGTCAGGTTGGTACAGTGTGTGTGTGTGTGTGTGTGTGTGTGTGTGTGTGTGTGTGTGTGTGTGTGTGTGTGTGTTGTGTGTGTGTGTGTGTGGTGTGTGTGTGTGTGTGTGGTGTGTGTGTGTGTGTGGATCTTTGATTTTACGTCTGTTCACTAAAAGTAATATTAGACGAAGGAAAGGAGGGGAGGGGGGGGGGGCAATAATGAGATGAGGGTTTAAAGACAAAAAAAAAATGTGTGTTGGTAATTATATGCATAAGAAGACTGATTACAAACTACATAACCAGAGTATTGCAGAACATGGCATCAGAAACGCAAATAATAACCAAAACATCGAACAATAGAAAACTTTAAAATCTAAAACTGTAAGATGAACAATTGCAAACTACATGTAAAGGTTGCCGTGAATAAAGCAAAAAGAAAACACTGCCACAGTAAGGGGTTATAATTTCACAGTCTTCACAGTCGTACTTTATAAAAAAGAGAATATTGGGGATTGCGTCAGAGACAATGCTATCTCACACAAGAACTATGGATTGATTAACACTTTTTGCAGAGACTTAGCTTGAAATGCTGGTAGGAACTTTTTTTAAACCTTGACAATGATACAAAACATGAACATTGGAAAGTTTTTCACCACATATACATTTTATATGTTTGGAAAATTTTGCTCGAGATGCATTTAATTTCAGTCTGTGGATTAGAGAAACAATAATAATTTCTAGTACTGGATTTTTGAAAGCCGTACTGAGTACAAAAGAATGTTCTCAATATCCAGAACTGAACAAGTATGCTAGGGATAGCCATCCTCTTCATGTTTCTTTTTTACATGTTTCCAGCAAACATTTTGAAGCAAAGCATAACTCTCATTAAGAGAAAGAGGAATGTCTAAAACATTTGGACAACTGGAATATGTTGCTGTCTTTTTGGCTGCTTTGTCAACCTTTTCATTGAAATAAAGACCACAGTGAGATTGGAACCCAGCAGAAAGTGATATTCGAACTCCTGAGAATTAGAAAATGTATCAAAAATTAATTTCAGTAATAAGATTCTGCCTAACCATCGATGTCGAGTTATCAAGACTCCGTAATGCAGATTTAGAATCAACGCAAAACAAAATCTGCAAAACAATATTTGGAAAATCAAGCAGAAAGTACAAAGCCATCAAAAAGCCGTAAATTCAGCAGTAAAGATGGAATATTTTTGCCAATATGATAGGACTTTTCAACTTTCAAAGCTGGAATGATAAATGCTGCCCCGCTTCCTTATTTTCAAGAAGGGACCCATCAGTGTATATCTGAAGATGAGAAGGGTATGTATCTTCTAAGTGTGCATTTGTGTAAGAGCCAAGAATATTCGCATTATCTTCTTTCTTTAAAGAGAGATGGTTGATATCAAAGTATGCTTTCTGAAGTTCCTATTTTGGAACAGGTGTTAAAATAGCGGTGGATTTTTGCCAATCTTTAGGATTAATAGTTGCCTCTTTAAGGATATTGGAAGTATGACGCTCCACCACATAAACACCACGCTCCACCAGAGGTCAATTTTTTAGTCATTGACATGTTATTCATCTGCAATAAAAGGGCTATCCAATACAAAACACAAATTTAAAATCCGACAATTCTGTGCAAAGTTATTACAAATTGAAATGATAGACTGCAGGATGTGACAAAATGAGAAACAGGCAAGTTTATTTTCGTAACAGGTTGTCAGAATGAGGGTTGGATATTTCCAAAACACATTTAAAGGCAAAAGAAATAAAAAATTATGCTTTGATATTTCATTATAAGGTAGATAAATGGATATAGTTTTAATAATCAATCAAAATCTCTAAATTGACAACTTAACCCCCATCTGCCTTTAATGGCTCCTAGCGCAAAATTGGGTAATATGCTAAGCGACCTCATTTTGTGGTGGAGCGTCACATATGTACCAATTGAAGCAAGAGAAGATATATTTTTAGCTCTGTTGGGAAAGTCTAAGCCAGATGTAATTGAAATTTCCGATGTAATAATTTATTGTTTTCAACTGTTGAACTTCTTAAGATATGCTTTGAAACGGGTAAGTTACGATAATCATCTTAAGGTAATACTCCTAATTCTGTGTATTGTTCCTAGGGAAGATGCATGAAACGGAACTCCAAAGCGATCCGGAAAGGGTTACAATCTAGGCTTTGAATTGTGATTAAAAGATCGTATGTGTGTGTGAGGGGTGTGTGTGTGTTGTGTGTGTGTGTGTGTGTGTGTGTGTGTGTGTGTGTGTCTGTGTCTGTGTCTGTGTCTGTGTCTGTGTGTCTGTCTGTGTGTTGTGTGTGTGTCTGTGTGTGTGTGTGTCTCTGTGTGTGTTGTGTGTGTGTGTGTGAGAGAGAGAGAGAGAGAGAGAGAGAGAGAGAGAGAGGAAGGAGAGAGAGGGGAGAGAGAGAGAGAGAGGAGAGAGAGAGAGAGAGAGAGAGAGAGAGAGAGAGAGAGAGAGAGAGAGAGAGAAGAGAGAGAGAGAGATGAGTGTGTGTGTGTGTGTGTGTGTGTGTATGTGGTGGAGTGTATGTGTGTGTGTGTGTGTGTGTGTGTGTGTGTGTGTGTGTGTGTGTGTGTGTGTGTGTGTGGTGTGTGTGTGTGGTGAGTTGTGTTGTGTGTGTATGTTTGTGTATGTGTGTGTGTTTGTGTATGGTGGTTGTGTTGTGGTGTGTGTGTGTGTGTGTGTTGTGTGTGTGTGTGTGTGTGTGTGTGTGTGTGTGTGTGTGTGTGGGTGTGTGTGTGTGTTTGTGTGTGGTGTGTGTGTGTGTGCGACCTCTGTTTTGTTGTTTGTGTGTGTGTGTGTGTGGTATGTGCGTGCAAGCCTCTGTGTGTGTATGTGTGTGTGTTGTGTGCGCGCGCGCGTGCGTGCGTGCGTGCGAGACTCTGTGTGTGTGTGTGTGTGTGTGTGTGTGTGTGTGGTGTGTGTGGTGTGTGTGTTGTGTGTCGTGTGTGTGCGTGCGTGTTTAGAAGACAGACCAACAGACAGGCAAACTGAGAGACAGACAGATAATCCATGTCAATGTAACATAAAGGATGTTTGAATAGTTTTATATCTAGCAAAAGAAAAAAAAAGAAAAAAAAAGAAAAAATATAAATTAAAAAAATAACAAAAAAACAACAACAATAAAATTAAAATAAAAAAAAATAATAAAAAAAAAGAAAAAAGAAAGAAGAGAAGAAGAAGAAGAAGAAGAAGAAAAAGAAGAAAAGAAAAAAGAAAAAAAAAAAGAAAAAGAATGATAAAGATAATAATAAAATCCAATAAAAAAAAATGATGATAAAGATGATATGAGATGATGATGAGATGAGAGATTTATGATGATGATGATGATGATGAAGATGATGATGATGATGATGAAGGGGGGACAACGACGACGACGACGACGACGACGACGATGATGATGAAGATGATGATGAAAGATGAAAAGAGATGGCTAAAGATGAGAGGACGATGGTATTAATTATACTGATACTAATCTATCTATCTAACTATCTATCTATCTATCTATCTATCTATCTATCTATCTATCTATCTATCTATCTATCTATCTGTCTGTCTGTCTGTCTGTCTGTCTGTCTGTCTGTCTGTCTGTCTGTCTGTCTGTCTGGTTTTTTATCTATCTGCAACCTACCTACCTCTCTCTCTA
>JASPKP010000417.1:35000-42500 GCA_030674155.1 Stramonita haemastoma | reverse complement strand
CTCAGTCCCATGTCCAAAAGGATGTAGGGGGGACATGAGAGAAGACGCAACACCGATCTTTTTCCATGCTTCACGATCCTGTGTGGCTAGTAGGAGATGTTGCAGGGGTTGGGCGGTCCAGTCTTTGATGTTGTCAACCCATGATTTCTTTTGGTGGCCTCTTCTTCTCTTGCCCTCGACTGTTCCTTGCAGGATGGTTTTTGCTAGGGTGTTGTGTCTTGTGGTGTGACCAAACCACATCAGCTTTCTCCTCTTTATGGTGGACAGCAAAGGCTCTTGGGGGCCCACACACTTTTTGATTTCTTCTTTCACATAGTTATTGGTCTTGTGTTCTTTGTATGATAATCTGAGGAGTCTTCTGTGGCACTTGTTCTCGAATGCTTGGATTCTCCTCTCTAACTCTGCTGTCAGAGTCCATGATTCACAGCCATATAGGAGGATAGATATCACGAGGGTTTTGTAAAGGTGGTATTTGGTGCAGAAGCTGATGTTGTTGCTTCTGATGATCCTCTGGAATCTGACTAGAGCAGATGTTGCTGTTGCAATGCAAGCTTTCACTTCATTGTTTGATGTGCCATTTTTTGTTAGGATGGAACCTAAGTATTTGAATTGGCTCATCTCTTCTAGTATTTCTCCATTCATCTTTATTTCCGTGATGTCATTACTCGCGCTGTTGACCATGATCTTTGATTTCTCTGTACTGACCTCCATGCCGTATGCGCTCGCTCGATCTGTTAAATTGTCTGTGAGGATTTGCAGTTCTTGTTTGCTGCTGCCCATGAGGTCAATGTCATCTGCAAATCTGAGGTTGCAAAGGGGTCTTCCACCAATGGAGATGGAAGTGTGGTGGTTTTGCAGTGTCTCTGTCATGATGTTTTCGAGGAAAAGGTTGAAGAGTACAGGTGAGAGAAGGCAGCCCTGGCGAACCCCAACCGTGGTCTTGAAGAACTCGCCCACGTGATTGTTCATGAAAACTGCACTTCTTGCGTTCTTGTACAGAGCCTTGATGACTTCAATTAGGCAGCTGTCAATGTTGAAGTGCCTGAATACTTGCCAGTGGCCGTCATGCCATACCCTGTCAAAGGCCTTTTTGAAGTCTATGAAATTGTGGTACAAGTGTTTTTGGTGTTGGAGATGCTTTTCTATCAGAATTCTCAGATTGAAAATTTGTTCCATTGTGCTGCGTTTTGGTCTAAAGCCCGCTTGTTCTTCTGCCAGGAGTTTTTCTGCTTGGTTTTTCAGTCTGTTGAGGACTACCTGCAGCATGATCTTGCTAGGATGACTTATGAGACTGATGGTTCTGTAGTTCTGGCATTGCTTAAGGTTTCCTTTCTTTGGCAGGGGTATTACAAGAGACTGTCCATTCTTTTGGCCATTCTTTGGTGTCGTGGATCTTCTGACAAAGTTCTGTGAATTGCCTTGCTGTTTCATTCCCTCCATTTTTTATGAGTTCAGCTGGGATGTTATCGATTCCAGGGGACTTCCCCTTCTTCAATTGTTTAATAGCTGCATCTACTTCACACCTTAGTATTGGTGGGTCTTTATCTTGGTGTTCAGGGGGTTTGTCAGAAACTATGTTGGTATCTGGGCGTAGTGGGTAGTTATACAATCCCTCACAGTATTCTGTCCAGCATTGGAGGATGGCATTGTTTTCTGTTAAAAGATTTCCTTCTTTGTCTTTTATAACAGAGGCTTTAGGCTGTGTGGTTTTCGTTAGTGCTTTCAAAGTGTCGTAAGCTGTTTTGCTGTTTCCCTTGGCCATTATAGCTTCGATGTTGTTGCATTGTTCTTCTATCCACGCTTCTTTGGCTTCTCTCATCTTTTTCCTCACTTCTCTGCCACTATCCATGTACTTCTTGTAATTTTCTTGGCTTGTGAACTTTTGTTTATTAAGTTCTCTTCTTTTGTCGCAGAGGTCAAGAACCTCATTTGTCACCCAGGGTTGTTTCTTTGATCTGCTTCTTCCTAATGTTTCTTCTGCTACTGTTGTTAGCACTTCTTTGATGTTGTTGGCCAGTGTGTCCACATCATTGTCGATGGCTGTGAGTGCGGCGAACTTTCCTCCAATGTTGGCTTGGAAGATCTCAACCGCTGTTGGGTCTTTGAGTGTGGGTTTACCTAGTTTAAATGGCATCATTGCTCACAGCCCTAATGCTGCCACTGATTCCAGAAAGAGTGTTAAAAAAAACTCCTTAACTGGCAAAGCTAGCAAAACGCTATAGAAGACGGACGCTGTGCCCTTCACAGCAAGCTAATAAGGACATTTCTGACAAACTCCATTACATGGAAACTGTTCTTGATAGTCTGCAAGCTGATCAAGCTGAGCGTGATGCGGATTTTATGTCTAGCATTGAAAACTCTAAAGTGTCTATTAAAAATGAGCTGAAACGACAGTTTGACAAGACAGTTGAATCTCTTGTTTCTGCAGTGGATAACATTAAAGCCAGCTTGTTAAAACTTGACCTCTCAATAAATAATGTGATTAAAGATAATATATCAATCAAAACATGCTTGGGTACAATCCACTCTGAAATTAAACAGATGAAGAAAAGAAGCTCTCAGACTAATACTGTGTCTACACAATGTGACTTTCCTACTGACTGTGATGCTGATGACTGTGACAATAACAAAGATACTTGGGCTATTCTTCATGACAACCCTCTTTTCTCACCTCCACCTGTTCACACAATAGTAGATGACACCTTCTCTGTTCACCCAGCTGTTGTAAATGACAATGCAGAGGTAGATAACAGCTCTGAGACTCACTCTAAAGATATTAAATCCGACATTACTGTACCAATCCAAAACCGTTATAAGCTGCTTTCTCACCTCAGTCAGAATGAGGGACAACCTGAAGCTAATAAGAGTGAACACTTTTCTCCAAGCTCTGAATCCAAAATTCCCAAGTTTTTGTCTAAACCTAATCATGTCACACCACAACTTCACCCTGAACAAGGAAAAACTTCACAGCAAATCTTAAACGAACTAACCATCCCCGAAACAGCCTCGTCTCTTCTGATAGGTGACTCTGTCATCAGATACATCAATCCCAAAAGACTGGGAACAATAAACAATCCACTCTTTAAAATCTGTATTCCTGGGTTAACTGTGGCGGATTTGTTAAAGTGGTTACAGGACTTCAACAAACATGAAAATATTGATACTGTTATTGTACATGTGGGAATAAATGATTGTTTAGATGGACAGATTTCAATTCAGACCTGGTCAAAGATCATTATGCTGTGCAAAACCTCTTTTCCAAATGCGTATGTTACATTTAACTCAATCATTCCGGCACGTGGCAGACATGGATTAAATAACACTATTGCACTTGCCAACCAAAACCTATATACAACATGCTCAAGATCCCAAGTAAACATGCTAAACAATTACCAAATTTCCGTTAGGAAAAATGGTGCTCCTCGCCAGGCCCTATATAGGGATAACTTCCACCTCAGCACTAGAGGTACAGCCTCCCTGGCTGTTACTTTCAAACAAGCCCTCCCCCAGCCACGGCATCCAAGTTCTGATGATACTTATGTGAATAATGTGTTACCTCTTAAAGATCAGGGTGGTGCTCCCAGTGGCCATCCCCCTTTCAGAAACAACGTAGGGGGTGCACGAGGAAATCCCTGTGCTAGGTGGAATGGACCCCTCAGGCACACCAGTTCTACCATGAGCCAGATGTCCCAGCCATGATGTCCACAGTGGACTTCCCTCCTCTACCGTCAAGGAGCAGCCAACAGCCTGGACTTCCCAAGCTGGATCATCATCTTCCAGCTTCATCTGGGGGACCAGCAACCTTGGAGACTCCAGAGCCCTCCAGTAACAATGTATCCTTTGCTGCTTATCATACTTAGCCACAGACTGATATAAATTTACAGCCATCATTTTCTGCCCAAAGGGCTCCACCAACTTTCCGCCCTGTACTAAAACAACCAACTTTCATGCACTCAGAGTATCCCCCTCCTAAATTACCAGTTCCATGTCAGTTTCCACCTGATGGTCTCCATGACAGAGACTTTATCCCAAGACTACCTTCTTTTCCTTTAAGCCCTGTTGCCTCCCCTTATTACCCCCCTGTACCCTTTGGTCATTCAGCCCCGCAGAGTTGGCTATCCAGTAATCCTGCCAATCAGTATGCACATCAACTGATTATTTTTTGTCAGAACTGGTGTAATAGTGTAATGTTAGAGAGTTAAACGCTGATGGGTAAAAAGGGTGGGAGATAGAGAGCAATCTTTTTATATATACATATTCAATGCTCTCATTTAATTCCTTATCATTGTGGTTGTCTTATGTCTATTTAAGTGCCAAATGATAGCAGAAGACCTTTAGCTACTTATATGCATGTTTTTGGACAACTCTCTGGTTACTTAACATTTATTAGTATTTTAGTTTGTATGTTTGTTTTTTCCTGAGGCTCTTGGTGTTTTCCTTGTCTTTTTGTACAGTATGTGATCAATGACAGTTCTCACCTGGTGGATCAATTGTGCCAGCAGAATCATGGACTGGGGACATCTAGGAATTGTGAATAATCTGAAAAAAGACTGTAAGGAAAAGGAACGGTCTCCTTTACCCCTGGAAACAGCTTTTGTGTTTTGAACTTACATGCAGCCTTGAATTTGCTGGTTACTGAAGCTGACTGTTATTTCCTTCCTCTGTTCAGACTTTTTTTTGTTTCTTTGTTTGTTTATTTGCTTGTTTTTGCTTGTTGTTGGGGTTTGGGTTTTTTCTTGTTCTTTATTTTTTATTTGGGTTTTTTTTGGTTTTGTTTGTTTGTTTGTTTGTTGTTGTTTTTTTGTTTGTTTGTCTGTTTTTTGTTTTCTTTTTTACTCCTCTTGTTTGTCATCTGCTGATTATATACAATTTGTTTGTGTGCATTACATTTTGCACGTATATGTACAGTTGGATGTTTTGACTATTATCTGTAAGTTTTCACTGGTTTGTGCCTGTTTTATACTTCATCCAAATTTTCTTTTGTCCTATAGTACTACTTTAAGAATTCTTAACATATATAAACTACAGGGTCCTTGGGATTGTGGTGTTATTTTTCCATCTCTAACAGCCATAGCCAACAATGCCAGTACTGATCAATGATTGAGCAAATTTGGATTAAGAATTGGCTATCTGAATATATGTCATCTGTTAAATAAAGTATCTGATATTTCTTCTATTCTATATAATTCAAATGACCACTTCCACATTTTTGGCTTTTCAGAATCTCGTTTATCTGATAAAGTTGCTGATAGTGTATTATCAATTCCTGAGTACAATATCATTAGAAAAGATGCAAAAACTAAACTTGAAACTGGTTTGGTAATATATGTACATAGGTCTGTTAATTATACTCAAGTGAATTTTTCTGATAAATATAATATTGAGTGTGTCTGGTTGGCGATTCAATTAAAGGGAAGTAAACCTATTCTGTTTGGTTTTCTGTACAGAAACCCTAGCGAATGAGTCAACTGGTTTAATCTTTTTGTCTAATGATGGATGAAGTATCAAATTATGCAACTGAGATAATTTTGCTTGGTGATTTTAATATTGACCTACTTAAGCCACATGACAAATGGAAACTTACTTTTGAACTATACAATCTATCCCAAATGGTTGACACTCCTACCAGAAAAACACTCATTTCAGAGACACTTATTGATCACATTTATACTACTAACCCGAATAATATAGTAGAAATGTCTGTACCAGTTGTTGGTATTAGTGACCACTTCCCAATTTGCTTGACTTGGTCAAAAAAAGGTATTAAAATTCCTAAGTGTAGCCACAAATACATTTCTTTTAGAAGCTATCAATCATTTAATTCAGATGATTTTATGTCTGATTTATGTGCAGCAAGCTCTACTGATGTTTATCAGTATACTGATCTCGACAAAGCTCTGGTTACTTGGTATCATATCTTTTCTTCTATTGTTGATAAGAATGCTCCCATTAAGACTTAACGTATTAAGGTAAAAGATAAGCCACCATGGCTATCTGATGAAATAAATAAAGCCATAGCTATCCGTGATAAATTACTGAAGTCTACAGGAAAAAGTGAACAATTCAAAAAACAACGTAACAAAGTGGCATCTATGAAAAGAGTAGCCAAAAAGAAGTATTTTTCAGAGCTTGTTGCACATAAAAAGACCCTAAATTAATATGGAAAGCTATAAATCAGTTAAGAGGTAAAACATCCACAGCATGTCCTTCTTCACCTATAAATCTATCTGCTGAATTTATGAACAAACATTTCTGTACCATAGCAGAAAGACTAATCAATAATGATAATTCAGTAATAATGACTTGCATCCACTAAAAAAACTACTGTGATTCTAAAGGAATACATACTAAGCTTGATTTCAAATTTCTTGGTGTAAGTGAAGTGTATACAGATTTGTGTTTATTTAAGCAATCCAGCTCCCGTGGCATGGATGACTTAGTAAAATTTTAAAGATTTCTGCACCCATAATTGCCGAGCATATTACATATATCTATAACCTTTCCATTGAAAAATGTTCTTACCCTCAAATGTTTAAAGATGCTAAGGTGATTCCTGTCTTCAAATCTGGTGATACTAATGACCCTTCTAACTACAGGCCTATATCTATTCTATCTACTTTGTCTAAACCTCTAGAGAAGCATCTCAAGCGCAATCTGCTTTCACACTTTACATTAAATAACTTGTTCCACCCAAATCAGAGCGGATTTAGAGAAAATCATTCATGCCATACAGCTCTCAGTAACCTTCTAGAACAGTAGCACTTAAATGTAAACAATGATCTTTTAACAGGAATAGTCTTTGTGGACTTTGCCAAAGCCTTCGACACCATTGATCACAATCTTCTGTTAAGGAAACTTACAATCTATGGCTTAGCCCCCAAAGCACTTAAACTACTGACCTCTTTCCTTACTAATAGAAGACAAGCAGTCCTTCAAGATTCTTTAGTATCTTCACTAATGCCTTTAAGATTTGGTGTTCCCCAGGGATCTGTATTAGGCCCGATACTGTTTACAATATATATCAATGATCTTCCTTTACCTCTTTCTTCTTGCTGTGAACTTTTTTGCTGATGATACAACCTTGCACAGTTCAGGAAAAAAATGTGAAAACAGTATGCACAGATCTACAAAAAGATATTGATAGATTTGTAACATGGACGGCACGGCTTCTCATTTCAGTCTCTTTAGTTCCCCAGTCAAAGTTCATGACCCACAGCTGGCAGGGCGTTGATATAAATAAACGGGGAAAAAGGAAAGGCTGCACTAGGGGCTTGTGCTATAGCCGCGTTCAGCTGTAGATTACCATGGTTTCTTTCACACATCGTTTTGTACAGTGAATCGTCCAAAAAAAGAAAAACAAAGCATTCTTTATAATCAGCTTGAAACTAGCTTTCTTTTGACACCAAACTCCATATACTTTCTTTCACACTGGTTGACGTGAGAGCAGTCAAAACAGATGAAGATGAACAGGAGAGCGACAGGCAGACACACAATCACAAA
>JASPKP010000417.1:7500-20000 GCA_030674155.1 Stramonita haemastoma | reverse complement strand
AGACAGACAGACAGACAGACAGACAGACAGACAGACAGGACAGACAGACAGACAGACAGACAGACAGACAGAGATGTGTGTGTTTAGACACCATCCCTGTTTAGACACCATCCCTGAGGAGAAATAGAGGAGTTGGAGTATATATATTGGGGACTCCAACTCCCCTATTTATCCTCAGGGATGGTGTCTAAACACGACACCTGTGCACATGCTGTTCTTTTTTCTATAATTTTGTCATCCACTCCTACCACCGGCACACAATGGCCCGCTCTTCTAAACGGCAAAAGGCGTGTGTGCAAGATGTTCTACATGCATTCCATCATGGGCCTTGGTTTATAGCCTCCGTTTATAGTCTCATCTAAGGACCAACTCTACTTACCTGACCAACACTGCAGGTGTCCTATCTCTCAGGCCAGGTTGAAGCTGGGATATATTATGATAGTAAGCATAGAGTACAACCCTGTCAAGTAGTTTCAAAGCAGATGCACTTTCAGAGCAGCATCATTACATCATCCTCATCACCATTGATCATCATGCATTAATACTCTAATAATAATAGTCTGGTCTCATGGTGACCTCAGATTGGTTTTCCCATACACGTCTGTGTCTGTGGTGAGTTTGTGTCAAAGCATTTGGGGTTGGGGGTTTGGGGTGTTGGTCATTGGAGAGACGTTGTGGTTGTTGCCACTTCAGGTGGGTGACTCACTCAGTCTGGCTCTTCGACTGAGCTGATACTGTTGTTAGTAGGGTGGTACAGTAGGTGGTGTCCTGCGTATGTTAGCTCAGAACAGGCACCACTGAACACCCCCAAAGTTACCCAGCAGCAGTGCAGGGCCCCTCTGGCTGGTGGCCCCACAGCAAACTAATATTGATGGACTCCTTGTGGACTTCTGACTCTGAGGATGAGACATAATGAATCTGGGTATGGCTGGGGTGGGGAGATTGAAATGAGCGGCATGGGAACAGCAAGACAGGGATGTCACAGAAGATGAGGCAGCATCCACCCCTCCCCAAAACACCAAACAACCCCCAGACAAACAGATAGTCTGTTAGCCTGCTTGCTAGACAAACAGATAGAAGTAACACAATAACAAACATAATGACAATAACAGCTATCCATGGAAAGTTTTGTGAAGGGCTGTAAAAGAGGAAACAAATTGTTCTAACTTTTTCTCAAGTTCCTTTATTCCCACCTCGACCAAACTCAAGGTTTTTTTTGTTGTTTTTTTTTTTAAAAAGAGCACAGCACATGCATTCTGTTCATTGTCATAGAACACTGAGCGCACCCATGGCTCTACAGATGTCTAAGCACAGTTCAGAATACTTTGAGAGCTGGGTGTGTGGTCCACTGTCAGTTTGTGGATGAATGTCTTTGTGAAAATATGGACAAGGTAATTCTTATTTTTTACCTCCCTGTTTCTCTGTCTTTGTCTTTGATTTGCACAAGTAGTTTTCTTCACGCATGTGTATTTTCTAGTCATTTATGATGCCCTGAACTATACTGTCTGCCTTGTATGTGTGTGTGTGGAAGTGGTAGAGGAAGAAAGATGAAGAGAATATACCTCACATTTCTATCTAGTCTGTATGTTAAGTATGTCAAGTTTGATGAGCAAACTGTACAGAAAAACAATCCATCATTGTGTTGTTTTCAACTAATGAAACCAACTCTCTCTCTCTCTCTCTCCTTCTCTCTCTCTCTCTCTCTCTCTCTCTCTCTCTCTCTCTCTCTCTCTCTCTCTCTCTCTCTCTCTCTCTCTTCTCTCTCTCTCTCTCTCTCTCTCTCTCTCTCTCTCTCTCTCTCTTCTCTCTCTTCTCTCTCTCTCTCTCTCTCTCTCTCTCTCTCTCTCCTCCCCTCCTCTCTCTTAAGTGTGTGTGTGTTTGTGTGTGTGTGTGTGTG
The DNA here is from genome assembly GCA_030674155.1 of Stramonita haemastoma. Taxonomy (NCBI): domain Eukaryota; kingdom Metazoa; phylum Mollusca; class Gastropoda; order Neogastropoda; family Muricidae; genus Stramonita; species Stramonita haemastoma. The sequence goes on along the minus strand of JASPKP010000417.1, from coordinate 18,103 downwards.
TGTGTGTGTGTGTGTGTGTGTGTGTGTGTGTGTGTGTGTGTGTGTGTGTGTGTGTGTGTGTGCACATATGTGGGTGTTGGTATGTGTGTTTGTGTGTGTGTGGGGGGGGGGAGGGTGATTTGAGTGGGGGGGGGGTAGGGGGGCTGGGTGTGGATACAAAAACAGTATGAGTGTTTGAATTTTGTAAAAACAAAATTGAAAAGCCTTTTCTAAACGTTGCTACATGCATTATATGTAAAAAGGACTTTTACAGATTACATATTAAACCAGTTGTTATTGCATTTGTCCATGGAAAGTTGTCTTACTCGTTGTAGTTTGAATATTTCCAAGTGTTTCAAACAATTTTCTTTTGTTAATGACAGGCACTGGCTGTTGATAGAGAGATGCAGTGAAATGAAGTGAAGGTAGAGGAGGGGAGGGGGGGGGGGCATAGGGCACAAAGTCAATAATTATCATTCTGTCCAGGATGCTAAGTTTATCATGCCCCTTCCTTTCACCTAGTCCAAGTGTGTTCAGTTCCTGCTTTAATGATCACAAGCTTGCCCCAGCTGGGTTGAGATGGGATGAAATAAATAGCAGTTGAAAGGCACTGAATGTGGTGGAAACTGACTGCTGTGGGGTAGAGATAGTGTGTCATAGCCACAAATTCAATATTATTCTGCCCAGGGTGCTAAGTTTAGCATACCCCTTCCTTTCACCTAGTCCAAGTGTGGTCAGTGGGCAGAATGTGGTGACAACTGACTGCTGTGGGATAGAGATAGTGTGTGGGCATGTGTGTGTGTGTGTGGGGGGGGGGGTGAGTCATTGACATGTTACATCATCTGTAGCAGTTGTTGATGCTGATATCTTTCAAAACACACAAAGGGGCAGGCTGTAAAATGTACCACCTCTTATGAACATTTCCTTGCTGAAGATACACAGAAAAAGATATCCATTTTGGGTGTAAGTGTTGCTAATATTCATTGTTTACTGCTTTCTCATCTGAAGATTTATCTAAGTTAAAAGGAAGCACATATATGTGGACAAAAAGACAAAAAGATTTACAAGTGCTGCTGATTGCCATAACTGCTTTAGCAATTAGTGATAAACTGTAAAACAGAGAAAGAAAACCTTAACTCCTTAAATATTACTAGTGCTCAGACAAACACATAGCACTTAGAAGAACTGCAACATATATAGAACAAAACACAGCTGTCACCTTGATTCTAGCAACTTTCATGACATGTTGTTGTTGTTGCTGTTGCTACAGATGACTTCAGTTCTCCAACATGACCCAGGGCAACCCAGTAAAGCCAACATCAAGACAGAGGACTCTTCAGCACAGACCAACACACCTGTAAACACAGATACTGTGACTGAACATGAACATGCTGAAGACCTGCTTGAGACAAGTAGATTCCCAGAACAAACAACTGAACACTATCAGAACATTCAATGCAAACAGGAAGCCACTGGTTACTTGTGCATTAAAGAAGAGGATGATGCAAATAATTACACTGCCTGTACTTGTAACTGTAAGGACACTGCAGATATCCATGATGTATTAGAAGGTGTAACTGTTGCTGTTGAATATGGGATCCTTGGTACAGGTGTTTCTTCCCCAGGTGAAGTCAAACTGATCAAGGACACGTGTGACTTCACTGTATGTGTTCACAAATCCCTGCTGTCTGCTGGTGTTATGGACAGGTGTGGTGTTGAAGAGCTGAAGAATAATATAGAGACATTCTTACAGACTACAAATGAAATCTCGAAAGACATATCCAGACACAGCAGAACTGAGTATGATTACATCACAAAAGACAACTGTGACACACCTGAAAGGAAGGCAGCAGGAATTGTACAAACTGAAGACAATCAATGCACATGCATAAAGTGTGGTGAGGTTTTCACAGGAAAAAAGCCACACGAGTGCACATATTGTCACATGAAGTTTACCACAAAACAGGCTTTAACTGACTACATTAGCACCTACACAGGAGAAAAGCCACACAAGTGCACATATTGTCATATGAAGTTTACCCAGAAACAGGCTTTAAATCACCACATTAGAACCCACACAGGAGAAAAGCCACACAAGTGCACATATTGTCATATGAAGTTTACCAGAAAACAGGCTTTAACTGACCACATTAGAACCCCACACAGGAGAAAAGCCACACAAGTGCACACATTGTCATATGAAGTTTACCACAAAACAGGCTTTAAATCGCCACATTAGAACCCACACAGGAGAAAAACCACACAAGTGCACATATTGTCATATGAAGTTTATCACGAAACAGGCTTTAACTGACCACATTAGAACCCACACAGGAGAAAAGCCACACAAGTGCACACATTGTCATATGAAGTTTATCACAAAACAGGCTTTAAATCGCCACATTAGAACCCACACAGGAGAAAAGCCACACAAGTGCACATATTGTCATATGAAGTTTACCATGAAACATCATTTAACTTACCACATTAGAGCCCACACAGGAGAAAAAACCACACAAGTGCACGCATTGTCATATGAAGTTTACCACAAAACAGGCTTTAAATCGCCACATTAGAACCCACACAGGAGAAAAGCCACACAAGTGCACATATTGTCATATGAATTTTACCAGGAAACAGGCTTTAACTGACCACATTAGATCCCACACAGGAGAAAAGCCACACAAGTGCACATATTGTCATATGAAGTTTACCAGGAAACAGGCTTTAAATCGCCACATTAGAACCCACACAGGAGACAAACCATACACTTGTACCTTTTGTGGAAAGAAGTTCACCCAAAAAGGAAGTTTAAAAAGACACACACTACTTCACACAAAACACTGACCACAATAATGCCCACACTGTGGACTAGGATCGGTCCCCAAATCCCAGGAATCTGCAAGCCTTGCTCTTTACACCTAAGAGGATGGTACGAAATCATTCAATTTGGAAATGCCTTTAATTTATATGTTTGACAGCATTATAATGATGCCTAAGAAATGAGATGAATATGTTTACTTTGTTGTATGTAAGATTATGATGATTTGTTGCCAACCTTTAAAACTGATGCAACATTTGAAAAGTTGTGCTTGTATAAACTTATGTTTTAACATCTCTTAATCTATTTCACCTGCTGTTTCGCATTATGTAAGTCATACAGCCTTGGACAATTGCAAACATCAAAATCCAGGGAGGGAGGAGGGGGGCACATTGTAGTGATAATATCACAGAACACAAATTCAATAACATTCAGGTCATTGTGCTAAATTTAGCTGCCCCTTCCTTTTACCTAGTCCACATGTGATCAGTTCCTGCTATAATTAGCACCAGCTGGCTCCATCTGGGTTGGGACAGGTTGAAGTAATTAGCGGCTGAGAGGAGCAGAAAATGGGGGAAACTGACTGTTGTTAATTGTATTTCATTTTTTAATGTTTGTTCAGATACTTATTGGCTGTAGAAATAATAAGTCATATTCTTCTTGAGGAAGGATGGTGGCAGAATGGTTAAGACCTTTGCTTTCCAACAAGTAAATTGTGTTGTTCTGGGTTCCTGCCCAGCCTTGCCCTTTTTTCCCAGTTTGAGGAAAAAATCAAGCTTAAATTAATGTCAAAGTCATTGGGATGAGACTATAAGCCAAGGCCCCATGTGCGAACACACCCAGAACATCTTGTGCACACCTTAAAACCCCATTCTGCCTTTTGGAAGAGCAAGCCATCCTGTGCTGGTAGGGATGACAAAATAATTTTAAAAAAACAGCATGCACACAGGTGTCCTCTTTAGACACCATCCCTGAGGAAAAATCGGGAAGTTGGAGTCTCAGGGCTGTTCTCGGCTGTATATGGCAACGCTGTGCGGCTCCCCCACGGTACTGGAACCATTTGTATCCTCATTGCCTTTCCAACAGATCAATCCAGTGGCTTGGAGAGGGTGTGTGTGTGTGTGTGCTGCATGGGTAATAGTTTGTCCTCCATACTTAACAACCCAGACTTTGGGCTTTAACGACTAGAGCACAACTGGATAATCTTCCAAAACTAATGGGTTCCTACAACTACTACTACTACTACTTCTTGATTTGGCATGAAGCTCTCAAATTGTGTACTGCATTTCGAATCATACTTGTAAAAGAACGTTTTCGCAGGGTTTATCACAGTTCATGAGAAATGCGTTAAATATGTACCAGTCTTTAATATTTGAACTTTTGATTATACTTTGCCAAGCTTTCAAAGTGTAGTTAGATTTTAGAAGCTATGTTTGTATAAACCCAAATGTTTTAAATACGCTTTTCATTGAAATTTCTTGGAAGTGTACACCATTTTTCTTGTTACTTTTTTCTTCTGTTTTACTAATAAAAGATATTCTTTCAAAAACGCAGTACGTTTGTTTTGCGGCTGTATGAAGGCGGGATCTGTAATGGGCATGAAGATCTGATTGCTGATAAGTGAGTGCTTAAAATAATCATTACACTTACTTACTTACTTACTTACTTACTTACTTACTTACTTGCTTGCTTGCTTGCTTGCTTGCTTGCTTGCTTGCTTACTTACTTACTTACTTACTTACTTACTTACTTACTTACTTACTTACACACACACATACACACTCTCGCGCGCACACACGCATGCACTCACGTACGCACGCGCACACATACGCACACACACACACACACTCGCACACACACAAACACACACACACGCGCGCGCATTCGCGCGTACACACACACACACACACACACACACACACACACACACACACACACACACACACACGCGCGCGCGCGCGCGCGCGCGTGCGCGCGCGCGCGCGCACACATGCTTTCCTACTTCAAAAGGAAAGTTTCCAATGCTTGTGCAAGAGGAAACAACTTGAACATGACAACAATATTTCTAAAGGATCTGAATGATTTATGCATCAGTAAGAACTCCAGAGCTTTTTTGGCAGAGACTGAAAGCACTGACATCTTTGAACCCAAACAGATCAAATGAAATATCACTGCGCATATGGTTTGATTATTTCAAATCACTGTTTTCCTCAAATGAGCCCTCAGATGATACAGATTTTACTGAAAATGTTGAAAATATGCTGACTATGCATGACCTCAAGAATTGTGAAATGTGTGTTGATTCAGAGCTTAGTAATGAGATCACTGAGAGTGAAGTTTTAACAGCTTTGAATAAACTCATAATGGTAAGGCTTCTGGTCCTGATGGTTTGATGTCAGATTTTATCCACCATGCCACTGACATTGATGTCGGATTGGTACTGCCTTTGTTCAACACAGTGTTTTCATCAGGCACATACCCGGAAAGCTGGTCACATGCAGTGATTTTCCCCCTGCATAAAAAAGGAAGCACTGCACAGGTCGATAACTATAGGGGTATTTCATTGTTGAATATTACTGGCAAACTGTATAGTACAATTTTGAATAAAAGACTGACAAAGTTCTGTGAAACTGTACACTAAATTCTGGAGGCACAAGCTGGTTACGTAAATATTACAGTACTATGATCAAATCTTCACACTTCAGGCTCTAGCACAAAAATATCTGACAAAAAACAGGGGTTAGATTTTACACCCTGTTTGTTGATTTTTCAAAAGCTTTCGACAGTGTTGATAGGATTGTTTTTTTTTTTTTTTTTTCTGTTGCTGCAAAAAGGAGTTCCAGTAAGGTGGTCATTATACTACCGAGCATGTACAAAAGTGTAAAAGCAGCTGTGAGAGTTGGAGCACATATTACTGAATATTTTGATTGTATTTCTGGTGTAAGACAAGGGTGTATGCTTAGTCCACTATTGTTTTCAATTTTCATTTCTAAACTAGAGTCATAGCTCACTAGATCTGATACTCAAGGCATAAATATATTTTTAATGAGTCACTTGGCATACTTTTGCTTATGTATGCATAAGATATTGCTTTGGTTTCAGATTCAGTTGTAGACCTGCAGAAAAAGATGAAATTGCTTGGATAATCATTGCAATAAATGGGGATTTTAATAATGATAATGATAATAATAATAATAATAATAATAATAATAATAATAATAATAATAATAATAATAATAATAATAATAATAATAATAATAAATAATGATACATGCAATTTGTATAGTGCTATATCTTGTAAAAACAAATCAAAGCGCTTGCATTTGACCTATACAACACACAAGCAATCAAAAACAATTTACAGTTTCAGCAAATTTGAATGTGCACACACACTTACTCACTCACACACACACACACACACACACACACACACACACACACACACACACACACACACACACACACACACACACACACACACACACACACACACACTTTCTGTAAATATGGACAAAACTATAAAGTAGCTGTCTTAAAAATGGTGGATTTATTTAAAAGTCTGAAAATTCGTGCTACTCAGGAAAGCAGATACAAGTAGAATCTAGTCATAATTATCTGGGTGTAGTTTTTGGCTCAACACTTAACTGGTCAAAATGAGTCGAAAATCTCTCTGGAAAAGCATTGAAGGCTGTTGCTGGAATTAAAAGATTGTATTTTAGGTTGAAGAATTTTCCAGCATCTACAGTTTTTAGGATTTTTGATACACAGGTAAAACCAATCCTTCTCTATCGTTCTGAAATTTGGGGTTTTCAGCAATTTAATGACATTGAAGACACACAGATAAAAATCTGCAAAATGGTCCTGGGGGTCGGCAGAGATGTAAATAATGATATCTGCCTTGGTGATTGTGGTGGATACCCCATTTTTGTTGACACTGTTACCAGGGAAATCAAATATTCGCTAAAGATTTTGGATATGCCTGATCATAGATACCCCAGACAGTGTTACAATATGCTATGTAAACAGGATGAAGCATGGGGAACAAATTGGGTTAGGCATGTTAGAAAGATTCTATGTACCCATGGGTTCAGTTTTGTTTGGACAATGTAGAAATGTGGTAGTTCTTCAATCTTTATAAAGGAATTTAAAAGACGAGTACAGGACATGTACCAACAAAAATGGCATAACTCTCTATCAGCATACCCTGACTATTTAGATTATCATCGATTATCTGTAGAGCAAGCTATGTCTGTAAAGTAAAATCTTTAGAATATTGTAGAGCTATATGTTTAATGAGGTCAAACAGATTGCCTTTAAATGCACTTTCACGTTATGGTAAACCAATTACCGATCCATTCTGCTCCCAGTGTGATGGTCAACAAATCGAAGATGTTTGTCACTTTTTGCTTGTATGCCCTAAATATGCTGTGCTATGAAGAAAATGTGTTCCTTTATATTACCACAGATTTCCTTGGAATCTTAAAGTCCAGCTTCTTTGTATGTGCACTAAACCTAGTTTGATGTTTAAAGTTGTATTATTTCTTACTAAATATTTAGATATCAGAAGTAATGATGTTCACTATACATGAAAAAACATGTTTAACTGTTGTTCATTTGGGTTGTATGGCCTGCAACAACTGAATTAAAGTAATTGTTATTGTTACACACACACACCACACACACACACACACACACACACACACACACCACACACACACACACACACACACACACACACACAACACACACACACCACACACATACACACACACTCACTCACACGCGGGCGCGCACGCGGGTTCGATTTCCATTGGGATTTTTCCTCTGCTGTTAACATCAGTGCTGACTCCACTTCTCCAAAAAGTCTTTCTAATGAGACTGTAAACCAAAGCCCCGTTTGGTTTGCGTACGCACATAGAACATTTTGCACACACGTTAAATCATTTTCCGCTATTCTTAAGAGTAGGCCAACGTGTGTGGGTGGGAACAGATTACAAGATTTACAAAACTGCATACACACGGGGACTGGATGCAATAAGGCATATGAGTGATTATTCCATTATTTTCAATATAAAAGAAGACATGAATACATAAAAAATAATATATAAAACAAACACACACAAACACACACACACAACACACACACACACACACACACACACACACACACACACACACACACACACACACACACACACACACACACACACACACACACACACGCGCGCGCACGCATGCACGCACGCACATATAGGAAACTTTTAAAGCAAAAATGATTTTGAAAAAAAAAATGTATATGTAATTCTGTCAGATGAAACCATTCTGTTTGCTTTTTGGGAGTCTCTTGTACATAGCCTGGTTTTTGCGTTTCTTTGAAATTCTTTTATATTGCTTTTCCTATTAGCATTTTTAGGCGTTACATAAATATTTTAATGCCAAACTAATTCATGATTCTCTTTCCATGTGCTTTTTCTTATATTTTTTTGGCCATATGTCTTTTGTTTCTAAAACATCACTTATAGGGAACTGACATAAAATACAACAACGAACATATACATGCACGCACGCACTCACGCGCGCACACACATACGCTCGCACGTATGCAAGCACGAAAGTGTGTGCAAGGTGGTCCAGAGGTAACGCACTTGCCTAGAAAGCACAACACTGTTAGATTATCCTCTAGACTAGGAGTGGTGGTCTGAGTGCAAGTCTTGGGGATGATTAAAAAAAAAGTACAGTATTCTAAGCGTGTTTGAGTGAGAATTAACCATGCCTTTGACCTGACCTGACCTGACCTGACCTGACCTGACCTGACCTGACCTGACCTGACCTGACTCGAGTTTCAGCTCCTGGATGAGGCTTCCCCAGAGGTCCTGGTGGTGATGGAAGCTTCACCTGCTGTGATACCTGACCAGTCACTGCCGATGGAGAAAGACAGGTGGAAAGGTTTCAGGGGGAAAAGGAGAGGTCTGTGGATAATTAGGAGTTGTGTTTTGCTCTAAGCGTGTGTGTGTGTGTGTGTGTGTGTGTGTGTGTGTGTGTTCGTGTGTGTGTGTGTGTGTGTGTGTGTGTGTGTGTGTGTGTGTGTGTGTGTGTGTGTGTGTGTGTGTGTGTGTTATTTATCTTATTTGATTTATTCTTTTATATCGAGGATAATGGGATAAGAACTCATATGCTTTTTACATCCTGCCCCGGTGTGTATGCAGTTGTGTAAATCTTGTCATCTGTTCCCACCGGCACACAATGGCCTACTCTTACGACAAGCGGAACAGGATTTAATGTGCGCACAAGATGTTCTGCGTGCGTTCGCACAGGGCCTCGGTTTGCAGTCTCATCCGAAAGACTTTTGGGGAGGATGGAGTCAAAATTGCCAGCGCAATGTTCTGACCACTAGCCTATCCGTTCCCCGTGTGTGTGTGTGTGTGTGTGTGTGTGTGTGTGTGTGTGTGTGTGTGTGTGTGTGTGTGTGTGTGTGTGTGTGTGTGTGTGTGTGTGTGTGTGTGTGTGTGTGTGTGTGTGTGTTTGAGTGCGTGTGGTGTGTGTGTGTGGGGGGGGGGTATTTTTATTTATTTTTAATTTATTTAATATTTTATCTCAAGGATGATAGATTAAGCACTCATCTGTTTTTTTCATCCAGCCCCTGTGTGTATGCAGTTGTGTAAATATTGTCATCTGTTTCCACCAGCACACGATGGCCTACTGTTACAAAAAGGGAAACAGGACGCAACGTGCGCACAAGATGTTCTGCGTGCACACGGGGCCTCGGTTTACAGTCTCATCCGAAAGACTTGGAGAGATTGGAGTCAGCACTGATGTTAACTCCAGGAGAAAAATCCCCTGCACGGTAATCGAACTCGGGTCGTCAAATTGCCAGTGCAATGTTCTGACCACTATGCTGTCCGTCCCCCGTGGAGACCACTGGTCCACTGTGTGTGTGTGTGTGTGTGTGTGTGTGTGTGTGTGTGTGTGTGTGTGTGTGTGTGTGTGTGTGTGTGTGTGTGTGTGATGAATATTTTGGGCACTGTTAAGCATTCATTCCTGATTGTCTCTCTCTACTATTGTTTCTCTCCCAAAGCTACAATCACAGCTATGGATGATCAGATCTTCATGCCCATTACAAATTGAACCCTCATACAATCAAAATACAAAGAAACCGTTTTTGGATAAAATGACCTTTTTTTGAAGAATATAAATATATTATTAGTAACAAAACGTCATACATATCAGGAAATTACAGTGAACAGAGTATAAAAAATACTCAGATCTGTACAAGTACTGTAACTTATATCTGTATTTTTTTAAAACAACAAAATATTATTGAAAGTTAAAATATAAAAGATTGACAAACGTCTAACTAACTTTCAGGTGTCGTAATAAACCATGTAACTACTTTGTAAAAGCATAAATCCAAATTCAGCACATGTTTAGAAAGCTTCTTACCAACACCAGAAGATTATGGCTCACTCTCACTACAGAGAATAAGCTTCTCAACTACTTTTTAAGTGAAATTCAGTTAGCAATGCATTGTTGTACAAATACAAAAACATGCTTTTTTAAAATATGCATCTGTCTAAGGTTGTGTGATTCAAAAATTGAAATAGCAACTGAAATAGTTTATGAACTGATGCAGTGGGCGTTGCTGTCCTGATATGTCTGTTTCAATGAAAACGATGTGCATACAGTGTTGTAAATCTTGTCATCTGTTCCCACTGGCACACGATGGCCTACTCTTACGAAAAGCGGAACAGGATATAACGTGTGCGCAAAATGTTCTGCTTGTGTTCGCACACGGGGCCTTTGTTT
>JASPKP010004174.1:0-18137 GCA_030674155.1 Stramonita haemastoma | reverse complement strand
CGGGATCCCCACACAAATCAACACCTTTGGGGAGCTCCCCTAAATTGTTGTATGTGCATCCCGCACGCAGCACAACATACTCCAATACTCTTAACACATACCACACACAAAGAATCACAAAAATACCTAATCTTTCCCGGTTTCTCCTTCTGCTCCTTTCCCATTACTTCCTTATTTCAGGAAATATTCAATCAAAAAGAAAGGAAAGCCAAAAAAAAAAAAAAAAAAAAAAAAACAAAAAAAAAGAAGAACGAAAAACAAAATGCAAAATGCAGCCATGTTAAAATACGCCCCGCCATGTTATGAAACACTCTTTTCTAAATGAGATCAAGGACAAATCTGAAAACAGGTAACTGTTCCAATGAAAAGGGTTTTTCAGCAGGGAAATTGTTTGGTGGAAAATGCCGCCGTTACATCAACATACATATTACTTAAACATACATACATACATAAAATACCTACATACATACATACATACATACATGAAAAACACCAAAACAAAAAAAAAAAAAAAAAACCCCAAACCCAACAAAAAACCAAAAAACAAACCAAAAAAAGGAAAATTTCCCCCTAAATTAAACAAAAATTGGGGGCCCAACTCGAAAGGGAAAAACCCAAAAACTGTTTGTTTTCCACGGCCTTTTACATTTCTAAAAATGGCTTTTTTTAAATTCATATATTTTAATATGTACACACACACAAATCACATTATAACGGCAGCGGTTTTTAGTCTGAAATCGTTCTGAAGGTTTTTTGCCGGCCGACAAACTTTTTGGTAGACTCGAATGTTTATTTCACGTGCATTTGTTTTCCCCCCCAAAAAAAAAAACATCCCCCCCTGATAGAAAAGGGCACATGGCCACAGGTCACTCCTTTTTGCATACACGACTCGCAGTCCCAAACAGCAGACGCCCCCCCGGGGGCGAAAGGCAGATACCCAAAGGGGGGGCCCCCCCACAAACTTTCCAGGGAAGCAGATTTCTGTTGGTTGTTTTAAAAGGGGTGTTCTGTGAAAACCCCCATGTTTTGAGAAAGGAAAAAAAATTCGCCAGCAAAAAAAAAAACCATAAGGGTGGGGGTGAACCAGTTAACTTTCAGTCATGCACACCCTAATAATATATGTACATTACATACTACAGCACAGAAAAACAAAACCAAAACCTCTGTGATACATTTTTTGCCTTTTAGAAAAAAAAAAAAACCATTCCCAAAAAATCTAAACCAAACAAACCAAAAAAACCAAAAAAAAACCAAAAAAAAAAAAAAAAATTTTTCAAAAAGAAAAAAAAAAAATATTTAAAAAATTTTACCGCACAATATTTAAGAGATCATCGCAAATGAAAACATTAAACACTGAGACTGTTGAAGACGTGAAGAAACAGCCTAGTGTTTATGAGTAATGGTGAAAAGCCTGTAGTCTTCCTTTACTACACCTCACCATTTTTTTCTCTCTCTCTCTTTCTTTCTTTTCTCCCCTCCCCCCTCTCTTTCTTTTTTGCCTGTGAAGTAACAGCTGAATCCCAAATCAAACCCACGTCCTGAACCCGGAGTGTGCCCGCTGTGACGACACAAAAACCCCCCCAAAGGGAAAAATTTTTTTTAAAACCCCCAAAACCCAAAAAAAAAAAATTCCCCCCCCCCCCTTTTTCCCCCCCCCAAAAAAATTTTTAAAAAAAAAATTTTGTTTTTTAAAAAAAAAAAAAAATTTTTTGGGGGAAAAGGGTTTTGGGGAAAAAAAAAAAACCCAAAAAAAAAAAACCCCAAAAAAAAAAAAAAAAATTTTAAAAAGGAAAAAAAAAAAAAAAATTTTTTAAAAATTTTTTAAAAGGGGAAAAAAAAAAACCCAAAAAATTTTTTGGGGGAAAATTTTTTGGGGGTTTTTTTTAAAAAAAACCCCCCAAAAAAAATTTTTTCCAAAAAAAAATAAAAAAAAAACCCCCCCTTTTTTTTTTTTAAAAAAAAAATTTTTTTTTAAAAATTTCCCCCCCCTTTTAAAATTCAAAAAAAACCCCCCCAAAAAATGGCCCCCCTTTTGAAAAAACCCCCCCCCCTTTTTTTTTTTAAAAAAAAAATTTTTTTTTCCCCCAAAAATAACCCCCTTTTTCCCCCCCCCCCCCTTTTTTTTTTTCCCCCCCTTTTTTTTTTCCCCCGGGGGGGGGGGAAAAAAAAAAAAACCCCCCCCCTTTGGGGGGGGAAAAATCCCCCCTTTTCCCCCCCCCCTTTTTTTCCCCCCGGGGGGCCCCCCAATTTTTCCCCCGGGTTGGGGGTTTCCCCTTTGGGGGGGGGGTTTTTTTTTCCCCCCCCCCCTTTTGGGCCCCGGTTTCCCCCCCCCGGGGGGGGGGCCCCCCCCCCCCCTTTTTGGGGCCCCCAAACCCGGGGGGGCCCCCCCCTTTTTTCCCCCCCCCCCCCCCTTTTTTTCCCTTTTCCTCTTTTTTCCCCCTCCCTTTTCCTTTTTTGGGGCCCCCCCCAAATTTTTTCCCCCCAAGGGGCCCCCCCCTTGGGTTTTCCCCTTTCCCCCCCTTTCCTTTTTTCCCCCCCTTTTTTTTTTCCCCCCCCTTCCCACCCAAGGGGGGTTTTTTGGGGGGGGTTTTCCCCCCCCCCAAACCCCCCCCTTTTTCCCCCCCCCCTTTCCCCCCCCCCCCCCCCCCGGGGGGGGAAAGGTGGGGCCCCCCCCCCCCAAAACCTTTTTTGTTTTTTCCCTTTGGGGGGGGGGGGGGGGGTTTTTTTTTTTTTTCCCGGCCCCCCCAAACCCCCCCCCCCTTTTCCCCCCGGGGGGGGCCCCCGGGGTGGGGGGGGGGGGGGGGGAACCCGGGGGGGGGGGGGGCCCCCCCCCCCTTTCCCCCCCCCCCCCCCCTTTGGGCCCCCGGGGGCCCCCTTTTGGGGGGGGGGGGGCCCCCGGGCCCCCCTTTTTTTTCCTGAAAAAAAAGGGCAGGGGGGGGGGGGGGAAAAAAAAAAACCCCCCCCCCCCAAAAAAAACCCCCCCCCCCCCTTTAAACCCCCCCCCCCCAAAAAAAAAAACCCCCCCCCCGGGGCCCCGGGGGGAAAAAAAAAAAAAAAAAACCCCCCCGGGAAAAGGGGGGGGCCCCCCCAAAAAAAAAAAAAATTTTTTTCCCCCAAAAAAACCACCCACCCCCCCCCAAAAAAAAAACCCCAAAAATTTTTTTTTTTTTTTTTTTTTTAAAAAAAAGGAAAATTAAAAAAAAAAAAAAAAAACCCCCCCCCCCTTTTTTTCAAAATCCAAAAAAAAAAAATTTTTTTCCCCCCCCAAAATTTAAATTTCCCCCCTGCAAAAACCCAAAAAAAAAAAAAAAAAAACCCCCAAAATTTGGGCCCCCCCCCAAAAAAAAAAAAAATTTTTAAAAAAAAAAAAACCCCCCTTTAAAAAAATTTTTAAAAAAAAAAAACCCCCCCCCCAAACCCTTTTTTTTTTTAAAAATTTCTTTTTTTTGGGGGTTTTTTTTTTTAAAAAAGTTTTTGTTTTTTAAAAAAAAATTTTTTCTTTTTTTTAATTTTTTTTAAAAACCCCAAATTTTTTTCCCCAAAAAAAAAATTTAACCCCTTTTTTTTTTTTTAAAAAAACCCAAACCCCAAAAAAGGGGGGGGAAAAAAAAAGGGGGTTTGGGGGAAAAAAGGGCCCCCCCAAAAAAAAAAAACCCCCAAAAAAGAAAAAAAAAGGAAAAAAAAGGGAAAAAAACCCAAAAGAAAAAAAAAAATTAACCACCTTTTTTTTTTTTTTTGGGGGGGGGGCCCCCCAAAAACAAAAATTTTAAAAAACCCCAAAAAAACCCAAAAAAAAAAATTTTAAAAACCCCCCAAAAGTTTTAAAAAACCCCCAAAAAAAAAAAAAAAAAAAAAAAACCCCCCCCCCCCTTTAAAAAACCCCCAAAAAACCCCCCAAAAAAAACGGTTTTTTAAAAAAAACCCCTAAACCCCCCCCAAAAAACCCCCAAAAAACCCCCAAAAAGGGGCCCAAAAGAAAAAAAAACCCAAAAAAAACCCCCCCCAAAGGCCCAAAAAACCCCCCCAAAAAAACCCCTAAAAAACCCCCCGGGGGCCCCCCCAAAAACCCCCCCCCAAAAAAAAAAACCCCAAAAAAAAAAAAAAAAAAAAACCCCAAAGCCCCAAAAAACCCCCAAAAACCCCAAAAAAAAACCCCCCCCCCCCCCCAAAAAAAAAAAACCCCCCCCAAAAAAAAAAACCCCCAAAAAAACCCCCAAAATCCCCCAAAAAAAACCCAAAAAAAAACCCCCAAAAAAAAAAAACCCCCCAAAAAACCCCCAAAAACCCTTAAAAAACCAAAAAAACCCCAAAAAACCCCAAAAAAAAAAAAAAAAATTTAAAAAAAAAAAACCCCCAAAAAAAAAAAAAAGGGGGCCCCAAAAACCCCCCAAAAAAAAAAAAACCCCCCCCCCAAAAAAAACCCCAAAAAAAAAAAAAAACCCCAAAAACCCCAAAAAAAAAAACCCCCAAAAAAATTTTCCCCCCCAAAAGAAAAAAACCCCCCAAAACCCAAAAAACCCCCCCCCAAAACAAAAAAAAAAAACCAAAAAGGGCCCCCCTTAAGAAAACCCAAAAAACCCCAAAAAACCCCAAAAAAACCCCAAAAAAAGGAATCCCCCCCCCCCGGGGAAAAAAACCCCAAAAAAAAAAAAAAACCCCCCAAAAGCCCCCCCCCAAAAAAAAAAAACCCCCCCAAAAAAAAAAAACCCCCCCCAAAAAAACCCCCAAAACCCCAAAAACCCCAAAGAAAACCCTATAAAAGCCCCCAAAAAAAACCCCCCCCCCATGGGAAACCCGGGTTGGCCCCG
This sequence comes from Stramonita haemastoma, assembly GCA_030674155.1. Classification (NCBI taxonomy): domain Eukaryota; kingdom Metazoa; phylum Mollusca; class Gastropoda; order Neogastropoda; family Muricidae; genus Stramonita; species Stramonita haemastoma. The sequence continues at coordinate 13,329 of JASPKP010004174.1, read as the reverse complement.
GGGTTTTAAAAAAAAAATTTGGGAAGACCCCGGGCCCCCCTAAAAAAAACCCCAAACCCCCCCCCGGGGCCCCAAAAACCCCCAAAAAAAAAACCCGGAAAAACCCAAAAAAACCCCCCAAAAACCCCCCCCTTTTCCCCTTTCCCCCTTTTTTTTTCCCCCCCAAAAAAACCCCCAAAAATTTTCCCCCCCCCTAAAAAAAACCCCCCAAAAACCCAAAAACCCCCCCCAAAAAAAAAAAAACCCCCCCCCAAAAAACCCCCAAAAAAGGGGTTTTAAAAACCAAAAAACCCCTTTTAAAAAAAAAGGGACCCCGGGCCCCCAAAAAACCCCAAAAAAAAAAAAACCCCCCCAAAAACCCCCAAACAAAAAAAACCCCAAAAAACCCCCCCAAAATAAAACCCCAAAAGGTTTTTGGGCCCCCAAAGGGGGCCGGTTTTAAAAGGGGGCCCCCAAAATTTTGGGAAAAAAAAGGGATTTTAAAACCGGGTTTTTTTCCCCAGGGTTTGGGAAAAACCCCCCCAAAAACCCCCCAGCCCCTTTTTTAAAACGGGAAAAACCCCGGTAAAAATTTTTTTTTAAAAACAAAAAACCCCCCCAAAAAAAAGGGGGCCCCCCCCCCCAAAAAAAAAAAAACCCCAAAAAACCCCCCAAAAAAGGTTCCCACCCAAAAAAACCACCCCCCCCCCAACTAAAAAAACCCAAATTAAAAAATTTTAAAAAAAAAACCCCCCCCAAAAATTTGGGGGGGCCCCCCTTTAAAAAAAAAAATTTTTTTGGGGGGGGGGTTTTTTTCCCCCCTTTTTTCCCCCTTTTTTTTGGGGGGGGTTTTGGTTTTTTTTTTTTTGGGGGGTTTTTTTGGGGGGGTTTTTTTTTTTTTTTTTTTGAAAAAAAATTTTTTTTAACCCTTTTTGGGGGGGTTTAAGGGGGGTTTTTAAAAAAAACCCCCCCCAAATTTTTTTTTAAAAAAAAAAACCCCCCCCCCCCCTTTTTTAAAAAAAAATTTTTTTTAAAAAAAAAAAATTTTCCCAAAAAAACCCCCGGAAAAGGGGGCCCCCCCCCCCCCCAAAAAAAATTTAATTTTTTTTAAAAAAAATTTTAAAAAAAAATTTTTTTCCCCCCCTTTCATTTTTTAAAAAAAAAAAAAAAACCAAAAAAAAAAACCCCAACAAAAAATTTCCCCAAAAAGGGGTTTAAAAAAAAAAAACCCCAAAAAGGTGGGGGGCCCTTTTTGGGGGGGGGGTTTTTAATTTTTTTTGGGGGGTTTTTTTTTGGGGGGGGGGGGGGGGGGTTTTTGGGTTTTTTTTTTTTTTGTTTGTTTTTGGGGGTTTTTTTTTTTTTGGGGGGGTTTTAAATTTTTTTTTTTTTTTTTTAAAAAAAATTTTTTAAAAAAAACCCGGGGAAACCGGCCCCCAAAAAACCCAAAAAGGGGGAAAAAAAAATTTTTAAAAAAAAAAAAAACCCTTTTTTTTTTTGGGGGAAAAAGGGGGGAAAAAAAAAAAAAGGGGTTTTTTAAAAAAAAAAAAAATTTTTACCCCCCCCCCAAAAAACCAATTAAAATTTTTAAACTTTTTTTTAAAAAACGGAAATTTTCCCCCCCAAAAAAAAACCCCCCTTTACCCCCCTTTTTTTCCCCCCCCCCCCCAAAAAAAAAAAAACCCCCCCCCCCCAAAAAAAAAAAATTTTTTTTTTCCCCCCGGGGGAAAAAAAAGGGGGGGGTTTTAAAAAAGGGGGCCCCCAAAAACCCCTTTGGGAAAAATTGAAAGTTAAAAAAAAAAACCGGGGGGGGGTTTTTTTTGTTTTTTTTTTTTTTTTTTTGGTTTTTTTTTAACCCCCCAAAAAAAAAAAAGGGGTTAAAAAAATTTTTTTTTTAAAAAAAATTTTTAAAAAAAAAAAATAAAAAAAAAAAAAAAAAAAAAAAAAAAAGGGAGAAAGGAAAAAAGGGAAAAAAAAAGAAAAAAAAAAAAAAAAAAGGGAAAAAGAAAAAGGGGGGAAAAAGGGGGAAAGAAAAAAAGAAAAAAAAAAAAAAAAAATTTTTTAAAAAAAAAAAAAAAAATTTTGGAAAAAAAAAAAAAACCCCTTTTTTTTCCTTTTTTCTGGGGCCAAAAAATTTTGGGGGGGAAAAGGGGGGGAAAAAAAAAAAAAAATTTTTTTTTTTTTTCCCCCCCCCCTTTTTCTTTTTTTTTTTTCCGTTTTTTTAAAAAACCAAAAAAAAATAAATTTTATTTTTTTAAAAATTTTAAAAAAATTTTTTTTTAAAAAAACCCCCGGGGGGGGGGCCCCCCTTTTTTTTTTGGGGGGAAAAAAAAAAAGGGGAAAAAACCCTTGGGGGGGGAAAAAAAGGGTTTTTTTGGGGGGGGTTTTTTTTTTTTGGGGGGTTTTTTGGGTTTTTTTTTTTTTTTTAACCCCCCCTTTTTTTGGGGGGGTTTTGGGGGGTTTTGGGGTTTTTTTTTTTTAAAAATTGGGGGGGGGGGGTTTGGGGGGGGGGGAAAGGGGGGGAAAGAAAAAGGGGAAAAGAAAAAAAAAAAAGGGGTTGGTTGGAAAAAAAAAATTTGGAAAAAAAAAATTTTAAAAAAAAAAAATTAAAAAAAAAAAAAAGGGAAAACCCCCCCCCCCCAAAAAAAAAAGGGGGGGGGGAAAAAAAAAAAAAAAGGGGGAAAAAAAAAAAACCCCTTTTAAACCCCCCCAAAAAAAAATTTTTTTTTAAAAAATTTTTTTTCCTTTTTTTTTTTTTTTGGGGGGTTTTAAAAAACCCCCCCAAAAAAAACCAAAAAAAATTGTTTTTTTTTTTTTTGGGGGGTTTTTTTTGGAAAATTTTCCCTTTCCAAAATTTTTAAAAAAAAAATTTTTTTTTTTTGGGGTTCCCCCCCCCTTTTCCAAACCCCCCAAACCCAAAAAAAGGAATTTTTAAAAAATTTTGGTTCTGGGAAGGGTTTTAAAAGGGAAAACCCCCCCAAAAAAAATTTGGGGTTTTGGGGGAAAGGGTGGGGGGGGTTTTTTTGTTTTTTTTTTTTAAAAAAAAACCTTTTTTTTTTAAAAAAAAAAAAAAAACCCCCCCCCCCCGGGGGGTTTTTTTTTTGGGGTTTTTTGGGTTTTTTAAAAAAAATTTTTTTTTTTTGGGGTTTTTTTTTTTCCCTTTTTAAATTAAAGGGGGGTTTTTTTTTAAAAAAAAAAAAGGAAAAAAAATTTTTGGGGGGGGGTTTAAATTAAAAAAAAAAAAAAAAAATTTTTTTTCCCCTTTTTTAAAAAAAAATTTAAAAAAAAAAAAAAAAAAAAAAAAAAAAAATTTTCCCCCCCCCCCCCCAAAAACCCCCCTTTTTTTTAAAAATTTTTCCTTTTTAAAAGGTTTTTCCCCCAAAAAAAAAAAATCAAAAAAAAAAAAAATTAAAAAACCCCCAAAAAAAAAAATTTTTAACCCCCCCAAAAAAAAGGGGAAATTTTTTTTTTTTTTCCCCCCCCCCCTTTAAGGGTTTCCCCCAACCCCTTTTTTTTTTTAAAAATTTTAGGGGAAAAAACCCCGGGGGGGTTTTTTTTTTTAAATTTTTTTTTTAAAAAGGCCCCTTTCCCTTTTTTTTTTAAAGGGCTTTTTTTTAAAAAATTCAAAACCAAAAAGGGGTTTTTGGGGGGGCCCCCCAAACCCCCGGGGTTTTTTTTTCCCCCTTTTTTTTTTTTTTTTTTTTGGGATTTTTTTTGGGGGGGGCCCCGGGGAAAAGGGTTTTTCCCCCTTTTTTTAAAAAATTTTAAATTTTTTTTTTTGGGGGGGTTTTTTTTCCCTTTTTTAAAAAAAAAACCCCCCCAAAAAAAAACCCAACAAAAAAAAAAATTTTTTAAACAAAAAAAAACCCAAAAACCACAAAACCCACACACCCAACACACCACCCCCCTTTTCCCCTTTTGGTCAAAAAATTTTTTTAAAAAAAAGGCCCTTTTTTAACCCAAAAAAAAAAAATTTTTTAAAATTTTTTTAAAACCTTTTTTTTTTTTCCCAAAAATTTTCCCCCCTTTTTTCCCCCCCTTTCCAAAAAAAAAAACCCCAAAAAAAATTTTTTTCCCCCAAAAAAAACCCCCCCCCCCAAAAAAAAAAAACAAAATTCCCCCCAAAAAAAAAATTTTTTAAAAAAAAAATTTTTTTCCCAAAAAGGGGAAAAAAAAAAAATTTTTTTTCCCTTTTTTTTCCCCTTTTTTTTTAAAAATTTAAAAAATTTTTTTTTTTCCCCCTAATTTCCCCCCCCCCCTTTTTGGGGTTTTTTTTCCCCCCCTTTTTTTTTTTTTTAAAAAAAAATTTTTGGGGTTTAAACTTTTTTGGGGGGTTCCCCTTTTCCCCTTTTTTTTAAAAAAAATTTTTTTTTAAAAAAAAAGGGGAAAACCTTTTTTGGGCCATTTTTGGGGGGGAAAAATTTTTTAAAAAAAAAATTTTTTCCCCTTTAAAACCAAAATTTTTTTAAAAAAAAATTTTTTTTAAAAAAACCCCTTTTTTTAAAAAAAAAAAAAAAAAAACCCCTTTTTAAAAAGGAAAAAATAAAAAAAAAAAAAAAAATTTTTTTTTTGGGGTTTTTTTGGGGTTTTTTTTAAAAAAAGGAATTTTTTTTTTTTTTTTTTTTCCCCCCCCCCCCCCCCCCCCCCCTTTTAATTTTCCCCCGGGGGGTTTTAAAAAATTTTTTTTCCCCAAATTTTTTAAAAAAAAAAAAACCCCCCCCCTTCCCCAAAAAAAACCACCCCCCCCAACAAAACCCCCCACAAAACCACCCCCCACACCCCCCCCACAAACCCCCCCCAAAACCCCAAAACCCCCCCCCCCCCCCCCAAAAATTTTTTAAAAAAAAGGGGGGAAAAAAAAAAAAAAAACCCCAACCCCCCCCAAAAAAAAAAAAAAAAAAAACCCCCCAAAACCCCCCCCCCCCCCCCCAACCCCCCCCCCCCCCCCCCCCCCCCCAAACCCCACCCCCCCCCCCCCACCCCCCCCCCCCCCCCAAAAAAAAAAAAACCCCCCCCCCCCAAAACCCCCCCCCCAAAAAAACCCCTTTTTTTTTTTTTTTCCCCCCCCCCCCCAAAAAACCCCCCCCCCCCCCCCCCCCCCCCCTTTCCCCCCCAACCCCCTTTTTCCCCTTCCCCTCCCCCCCCCCCCCCCCTTTTTTTTCTTTTCCCCCCCCCCCCCCCCCCCCCTTTTTTCCCCTTAAAAAAAAATTTGGGGGCCCCCCCCCCCCCCCCCCCCCTTTTTTTTTTTTGGGGGGAAGGAAAAAAACCCAAAAATTAAAAGGGAAAAAAAAAAAAAAAAAAAGGGGAAGGGAAAAAATTTTTTCCCCCCAAAAAAAACCCCCAAAAAAAAATTTTAAAAAATTTAAATTTTGGGGTTTTAAAAAAAAACCAAAAAAAACCCCCCCCAAAAAATAAAAAAAAAAAAAAAATTTTTTTAAAAAAAAAAAAAAAAAAAAAAAAAATTTAAAAAATTTTTTTTAAAAAAAAAATTTTTAAAATTTTTCCCCCCCTTTCCTTTTTTTTCCTTTTTTTTTTTTTTTTTTCCCCCCCCCCTTTAAAAAAAAAAAAAAAATTTTTTTTTTTTTTTTTTTTTTTCCCTTTTTTAAAATTTTAAAACCCCTTTTTTTTAAAAAATTTTTTTTAAAATTTTTTTTTTTTCCCCCCCCTTTTTTGGGGTTTTTTTTGGGTTTCCCCCCTTTCGGGTTTTTTTTTTTCCCCCCCGGGTTTTTTAAAAAAAAAAAAAAAAAAAAGGGGGGGAAAGGGGGGAAAAAATTTTTTTTTTTTTTGGGGGCCCCCCCAAAAAATTTTTTTTTCCCCCCCCCCCCCCACACCCCCCTTTTGGGCCCACACCCCCCCCCCCCCCCCACCCCCCCCAAAACCACATTTCCCCCAAAAAACCCTTTTTAAAAAAAACCCCCCAAAAACCCCCCCCAAAAAAAAAAAAAATTTTTTTTTTCCTTTTTTTTTTTTTTTTTTTTTAAAAAAATTTTTGGGGCCCCCCCAAAAAAACCCCCCCCCCCTTCCCCCTCCCCCCCCTTTTTTTTTTTTCCCCCCCCCTCCTTTTTTTTTTTTTTTTTTCCCCCCCCCCCCCCCACCCCCCCCCCCTTTTTTCCCCTCCTCCCCCCCCCTTAAAAACCTCCCCTTTTCCCCCCTCTTCCCCCCCCCCCTTTTTTCCCCCCCCCCTCCCCCAAAAAAAAAAATTTTTCCCCCCCCCCCCTTTTTTTAAAAAATTTTCCCCCCCTTTTTTTTTTTCCCCCCCCCCCCCTTTTTTTCCCCCCCAAAACCCCCCCAAAAAAACCCCCCCCCTTTTTTTTTTTTTTCCCCCCCCCTTTTTTCCACACCCCCCTCCCCCCAAAAATTTTTTTAAAAAAACCCCCCCTTTTTTCCCCCCCCTTTTCCCCCCCCTTTTTTCCCCCCTTTTTTTTTTCCCCCTCTCTCCGTCCCCCCCCCTTTTTTCCCCTCACCCCCCCCCCCCAAAAACCCCCCCCCAAAACCCCCCCCCCCCCCTTTTTTTCCCCCCCCCCCCCCCCCCTTTTAACCCCCCCCCCAAACAAAAAAAACCCCCCCAAAACAAAAAAAAAAACAAAAAACAACACCCAAAAAAACCCCCCCCCCCCCCCCCCAAAAAAAAAAACCCAAAAACCCCCCAAAAAAAACCACCCCCCAAAAACCAAAACCCCCCCCCCCCCCCAAAAAAAAAAAAAACCCCCCCCCCCCCAAAAAAAAAACCCCCCAAAAAAAAAAAACAAAACCCCCCAAAAATTTCCCCCAAAAAACCCCCCAAAAAATCCCAAAAAAAAAAAACCCCAAAAAACCCCCCAAAATTTCCCCCCAAAAAAAAAAAAACCCCCCAAAAAACCCCCCCCAAAAATTCCCAAAAAAAACCCCAACATTTCCCCAAAAAAAAAAAATTTAAAAAAAACCCAAAAAACCCCCAAAAATAAACCCCAACATTTTTTTCCCCCTTTAAAAAAGGGGCCCCTTTTGGGGGGCCCTTTTTTTTAAAAAAAAAAAAAAGGGGGGGGGGAAAAAAAAAAAAAAAATTTTTTTCCCCCCCCAAAAAAAATTAAACCAAACAAAACAAAAAAAAACCAAAAACAACAAAAAAAAAAAAACCCCCCCCCAAAAAAAAAAATTTTTTTTAAATTTTTTTTTTGGGCCCCCCCCCCCCAAAAATTAAAAAACCCCCCCCAAAAAAAAAAAAACCCCCCCGGAAAAACCAACCCCCCCAAAAAAATTGGGGAAAAAGGGGAAACCCCAAAAAAAAAAAAATTTTTAATCACCCCCCCCGCCCCCCCCCCCCCTTTTCCCCCCCCCCAAAAAAAAATTTTTAAAAATTTTTTTTTTAAAAAATTTTTGTTTTTTTTTTTGGGAAAACCCCAAAAAACCAAACCCAAAAGGGAATTCCCCCCCACAACCCCCCCACACCCAAAAACCCCCCCCCCAAAAAAAACCAAAAACACACAAAACCAAAAAAACCAACACACACCACCCAAAAACCCACCAAAAAAACAAACACCCCCCCCCCCAAAAAAAAAAAAAAAATTTTTTTTTGGGGTTTTTTTAAAAAAAAAAAATTGACTTTTTTCCCCCTTTTTTTTTTCCCCCCCCAAAAACCCCCAAAAAAAACCAAAAAAAAACCCCCCCAAAAACCAAAAAAATTTTGGGAAAATGGAAAAAACCAAAAAAAAAAAAAAAAATTAAAAAAAAAAATTTTTTTTTTCCCCCCCCCAAAAAAAATTTTTTTTTTTAAAAATTTAAAAAAAAAAAAAAAACCCCCCCCCCTTTTTTTAAAACCCAAAAAAATTTTTTAAAAAAAAAAAAAAAATTTTTTTTTTTTCCCCCCCGAAAAAAGGGGGGTTTTGGGGGGGGGGGGTTTTTCCCCCCCAAAAAAACCCCCCCTTTTTTAAAAAATTTTTTTTTAAAAAAAATTTTCCCCCAAACCCCCCCCCGGGGGAAAACCCCCCAAAAAAACCCCTTTTTAAAAAAAAATTTTGGCCTTTTTTTTTGAAAATTTTTTTAAAAATTTTTTTAAAGAAATTTTTTAAAAATTTTTCCCTTTTTTAATTTTTGGTTTTTCCCTTAAAAAAAAGGGGAAAAAAAACCCAAAAAAAACCCCCCCCAAAAAAAAACCCCCCCCCCCCCGTTAAAAAAAAAAATTTTTTTTGGGAAAAATTCCCCCAAAAAATTTTAAAAAAAAGGGAAGTTTAAATTTTTTTTTTCCCTTTTTTTTTTTTTAAAATTTAAATTTTTCACCCCCCAAAAAAAACCCCAAAAAAAAAAACCCCAAAACAGAAAAAAAAAAAAATTTTTTAAAGGGGGGTAAAAAAAAAAAAAAAACCCAATTTTTTTTTTTTTAAAAGGGGAACAACCCTTTTTTTTTCCCAAAAAAATTATTTTGAAAGGGAAACCCTTCCTTTCCCCCCCCCCCCCCAAAAAGGGAAATTGAAAAAAATTTTTAAAGGGGAAGGGGGGGGGTTTTTTTAAAACCAAAAAAAAATTTCCCCCAAAAAACCCTTTTCCCTTTTTAAATTTTTTTAAAAATTTTTTCCCCTTCCCCAAAAACCCTTTTTAAAGATAAAAAGGGGTTTTCCAAAAAAAGGGAAAAAAAGGGGTTTTTTTTTTGAAAGGGGGGTTTTTTAAAGGGCCGGGGCCTTTTTAAAAAAAAGGGGGTTTAAAAACCCCCCCAAAAAACCCAAAAGGGGTTTCCTTTTTTTTTTTTAAAAAAATTTTTGGGGAAAAAAGGGGGGGGCCCCCCCCAAAAAAGGGGGGGCCCGGGGGGAAAAGGGGTTGGGGTTTTTTTAAATTTCCCATTTTTCCCTTTAAAAAAAACCCCCGGGGAAAAAAAAAAAAAAAAATTGGTTTTTTTTTTTGGGGGGGTTTATTTTTTTTTCCCCCAAAAAATTTTTTGGGAATTTTTTTCCAAAAAAGGGGGAAAATTTTTTTTTCCCGTTTTTAAAAACCCCCCTTTAAAAAACCCCTTTTTCGTGGGGGGGGGGGGGAAAATTAAAAAGGGTTTTTTCCCCCCAAAATTTTTTTTTTTTTTTTTTGGGGGGTTTTTTAAATTTTTCCCAATTTTTTTTTTTTTTAAAAAAAAAATTTTTTAAAACTTAAAATTTTTTTTGGGGTTTTTTTTTTGGGTTAAGGCCAAAAGGGGGTTTTCCCCCTTTTTTTTTTTTTTTTTTTGAACCCCCCCCCCCTTTCCCCGGGGGAAAGGTTCCTTTTTAAAAAGGGGGGGAAAAAAAAGGGGGGGGGGGAAAAAAAAAAAAAAAATTTTTTTTTTAAAAGGGGGGAAAAAAAAAATTTTTTTTTTTTTAAAAATTTTTTTTTAAAAACCCCCCAAAAAAAATTTTTTTGGGGGTTTTTTTGGTTGTTTTTTTTTGGGGTTTTTCCCCTTTTTTAAAAAATTTTTTTTTTTGGGGGGGTTTTTGGGGGGGTTTAAAAGGGGGGGGAAGGGGGGGGGGGGGGGGTTTTTTTGGGGGGGGGGGGGTTTTTTTTGGGGGTTTTTTTGGGGGAAAGGGGGGTTTGTTTTTTTTTGGGGGGGGAGGGGGGGGGGGTTTGGGGGGGGGGAAAAAAAAGGGGGGGCCCAAAAGGGTTTTAGTTTTTTTTTTTGGGGGGGAAAAATTTTTTTTCCCCCCCCAAAAAAAATTTTCCCCTTTTTTTTTTTTGGGGGGGGTTTTTTTTTTTCTTTTTAAAAAAAAAATTTTTAAAAAAAAAAAAGGGGGGGGTTTTTTTTAAAAAAGGGGGAAAAAAAAGAAAAATTTTTTTTTTAAAAAAAATTTTTTAAAAAAAACCCCCCCCTTTAAATTTTTTAAATTTTTTTTTTTTTTTTTTGGGGGGGTTTTTTTTAAAAAAAACCCCCAAAAAAGGGGGGGGGAAAAAGGGGGAAATTTTGGGGGGGGGGGAAAATTTTTTTTTAAAAAAAAAAATTTTTAAAAAAAAAAAAAAAAAAAAAGGGGGAAAAAAAATTTTTCCTTCCCCCCAAAAAAACCCCCCAAAAAAGGGGGGGCCCCCCCTTTTTTTTTTTTTTAATTTTTTTTTTTTTTTTAAAAAATTTTTTTGGGGTTTTTTTTTTTGGGGGGCCCCCCGGGGGCCCCCTTTTTTTTTCCCCTTTTTTTTTTTTTTTAAAATTTTGTTTCCCAAAAAACCCCAAAAAATTTTGGGGGGGAAAAATTTTTTGGGGTTTTTTTTTTCCCCCCTTTTTCCCCCCCCTTTTTTTTAAAAACCCCTTCCCTTTTTTTTTTTTTGGGGGGAAAACCCCCAACCCAAAAAAAGGGTTTTTTTTATGGGGGGGAAAAAAAAAAATTTAAAAGCCCCCGGGGAAAAAAAAAAAAGGGGGGGGAAAAACCCCCCCCCTTTTTTTAAAACCCCCCGGCCCCCCCCCCCCCCCGGGGGGGGTTTTAAACCCCCTTTCCCCCCCTTTTCCCCCCCTTTCCCCCCCCCCCCCCCAAACCCCTTTTTTTTTTAACCCTTTTTTTCCCTTTTTCCCTTTTTTTTTCCCTTTTTTTTTTTGGGGCCCCAAGGCCTTTTTTTTTTTTTTTTTTTAAAAGGGGGGGGGGAAAAAGGAAAAAATTTTTTTTTCCCTTTTTTTTTTTTTTTTAAAATTTTCAAACGAAAAATTTTTTAAAAAAATTTTTTTTAAAAAGGGTTTTTAAAAAGGAAAAAAAAAAAAATTTTTCCCAAAAATTTAAATTAAAAAAAAAAAAAAAAAATTTTTTTTAATTTTTAAAAAATTTTTAAAAAATTTTAAATTTAAAATTTTTTTTAAAATAAATATTTTTTTTTTTTTTTTTAAAATTTTTTTAAAATTTTTTTAAAATTTTTTTTTTTTTTTTTAAAAATTTTTTTTTTAAAAAAAATTTTAAAAAAAAAAAAAAAAACCCCCAAAAAAAAAAAAAATTTTTTTAAAAAAAAAAATTTTTAAAAAAGGAAAAACCCGAAAAAAATTTTTTTTTTCCCCCAAAAACCCTTTTTTAAAAAAAAGGGGGAAAAAAGGGGGGGGGGGGGGGGGCCCCCCAAAACCCCTTTTTTTTCCCCCCGGGGGGGTTTTGGGGGTTTTTTTTTAAAATTTTTTTAAAAAAAAAAAAATTTTTTTTTTTTAAAAAAAAAAAAAAAAAAGGGGTTTGGGTTGGGGGGGAAAAAACAAAACAACGGGGAAAAAAAAAAAAAAAAATTTTGGTTGGCCCCCTTTTGTAGGTGGCTACCTTTCCCAAAAAAACCTTTGGGGTGAGTGGCCACCCAAATTGTAAAAGGCGGGGAAATTTTTTGCTGTGAACAAAAAGGGGGGAAAACAATTTACAATAAATATTGTTTTAAAATACAATATAGGCCATTTTGGGTTGTCCCAAATTTGGGAAAAAGGAAAAAGATTTTACAAAACTTTTTTAACAAAAGGGAATGGAAATAAAAACCCAAAAAAAGCACTTGATGTTTGGCTTTATTCCTTTACCCCTCGATATCAAAGAAAAATTTTAAAAACAATACAAAAAAAAAAACAAAACCCCCACACCAAACAGCCCGGGCGCCAACTGGAAACGGTTTTTTTCCGCTTTCGAAAAAGGGGCCCTTTTATTTTTAAAGTGGGGGCCCCCCCGGGTTGTTGCGGGTTGGGCAGGGTTTGGGGTGGCAGGGAAAAGGGTAACTGGGGTTGGGACAAATTTTTGACAAAATGACAAGTTGATTTTTGAGGGAAAATGGGTTGAGGGGGAAGATGAGGGGGAAAGGGAACAAAAGCGGCCATTTTAAGAAAGGGGGGCCCGGCTGGGGGCGGGGGGGGGGGTTTTTAAATGGGCAGGGGGGGGGGGGGGTCTTTTTGGGCATTTTCATTGCTTGAGGGGCTTTTCTTTTTTTTTGGGGACACCTAAAAACACACAGGGCCCAAAAAAGAAAGTATGCAAGAAACGCAACCCCCCCCTTGAAAAGCAGGGCCTCCCTAAAAACACAAAAAAAGCACTCAAAAAAACCCCAACGGCCATGAAAAGGCTGCCAAAATCCCAAACACAAACAAAATCACCACCCCCCTTTTGTCACAAAACCTTTCCCATTTAATAAAATAAAATATATATATTTATATATTTATTTTATATATAATTATATATTTTAATATTTTATAAACCCTTTAACTCTATATTTTTTATATTTTTATTCTTATAAAATTTATATATCCCGGGAAAAAAACCCCCTTTGGAAAAAACCCCTTCTTTCTACCCAAATCCCAAACCCCCCCCACTTTGGTCCAAAATTTTGGTGCCCCGGGGGCCACCCTGGGCAAACGCCCACCCTGTTTTTTTCAAAGAGACAATGCTCATTTTTCACTGGGTTTTGTGCAGACTTTTTAAAAGTACTTTTCCCCCTTTTTCCTTTCCTTTTTTTCGTGAAACTTTCCTTTTTTTTTTTTATTCTTTGTCCCCTTTCCTCACTCCCCCCCACCCCCCAACAAAGGGGAATTTAAAATTTGTAAAGCTTTTTCCACTGATGTTTTTTTGTCTGTCAGTGACCTTTTACCGGAAACCCTTTGACGACGCTTCCCTGAGGGCCGGAAGTTTGGTTTTCTTAAAACCCCTCCCTGTGCCATTTTTGAAAAAATTTTGCCAAAGGGAAAAACATTCTTACACTGTATAACTAAACCATTTCCTCTCTCTCTCCTTCTCTTCTTTTCCCCTCTCTTTGAGCATCCTCGTTGGCCTTCTTTGCCTCAAAGTCTTTTTTTTTTTTTTTTTTTTTTCCAATTCTACTCTCACGACCTAACTTAATGGTTGAGCCCCAAAAATTACTTTGTGCACAGGATCTATCCCTAAACAAAAGCACCCAAAACCCCCCAAATTTTTTTTTCCCAAATCAAATGCACGGGGGGGGGGGGGGGGGAGGGGGGGGGGCGTTAAAGGGGGGGTAAGGGGGGGGGGGGTTTTAAAAACGGGTTTTTTAAATTTAGTTTTAGCTGTATCAAAATGTTCAGGGTTTTTTCACAACCTTTTTTTTTGAAAAAACGCCATTGGGAAGGAGGTTTTGGGGTTTTTTTTTTTATTTTTACATGGCAATTATATTTTAATTAGCAGTTCTAAGCTTCACAAATTTTATTCCTTTTTAAACAAACAAAAAAAAAAAGAGTTTTGGAAAAAAAAAATTTTTTCTTTTTATAGAATAAAGATGTTTTTAAAACTGAAAACAGCCTTTCAATTTGGGAAATTTCCGCTGTTTTTATTGTTTTAATTGTGTGATTTTGAAATTTCTTCAAGGGATGGGGGAAAACCAAAACTTTTTTTCTAGTTTTGGTGAATATAAAGGGAATGTTTTTAACCCTTTTCCCTTTGGGTATTGTTTTTTGGGATGAAAACAGATTTTGGGTTTTAAAAA
>JASPKP010004173.1:0-18137 GCA_030674155.1 Stramonita haemastoma | reverse complement strand
AAAAAAAAAATTCATGGGTGTTGGGGGTTGTTAGGGGAATGAAAAAAGGGTTTTTATGAAAAAAAAAATTATACAAAAATTTTTTGGGGGGGGGAACTTTTTTTTTCTCAGTCGAAAAAAAAAATTTCACATATGTTAAAAAACTTTAAAAATTTTTTTCAAAACCCCCTTTCGGGGGAAAAAACCTTGATATTTACAAAAAATATATGTGTTTTTTTCCCCAATTTTTTTTTTTTGGGGCCTAGGTTTTTTTTTGGTGTTTTTTTTTTAAAAAAAAAAAAAAAGGTAAGTCATATTTTCCCTTTTTCCCAACCTTATACAAGGGGTTTTTAAAAAAAGTCTTTAAAAAATGGGTTTGGGGGTTTCAAAAAAAAAAAGCGGGGAAAAAATAAAAAAACCCCCCCAAAAAAAAACCCATAAAAAAATTTTTTTGCCACCCCAAGGGGAGGGGTTGGTTTTAAAGGGGGGCCCAAAGGGGGTCCACCCCTTTTAAGGGCAAAAAAAAAAGTCCCAGTAAAATTTTTTTACAATAATATTATATTTAAACAGTTTTTTTTTTAAAAAAAATTTTTTAAAAAAACAAAAATTTACTTTTTTTTTCTTTTAAACAAAAACCCCCCAATTTCTTTTTTTAATTTTATTTACTTATTTTGTGGTAAAAACCCCGGTTTCCCATTTTCTTTTTCCCCTCAAAAAAAAAAAATTTTTTGGGGGGAAAAAAAAGGGTTTTTTTTTTCTTATGGTTTTCCGGGGGGTTGGAAAGAAAGGGCAGGTTTTTTTATGTGGGAATTTGAGAGTGTGGGGGGGCCCTATTTTCACCCGGGGGAAAAAAGGAATTTAAAAAAGCACCCCTTTTCCCTTACTTTAAGGGGCTGGGCCCCCCAAACGGGGATCCCAAAAATTTAAAAGGGGGTGGGAAAGGTTTGGGGATTGCCCTTGGGGGTTTTTTTTTCTTGCCTTCTTCCCTTGGGCCACAAACCCCCGGGTTTTTTTTTTTTTCCCCTTTTTGGGGCAGTTAGGTTTTTTGGGGGGGGGGGGTGTGTTTGGGGGCCCCGGGGTTTTTTTAAAAAAAGGGCCGTCCCCGGCGGCTTGGGCAGCCTCGACGTTTTTTTGGGGCCCTTTGGGGAAAAACCGGAAAAAACCCAAAAACCCCATAAACGATTTTTCTGTCCAAAAATTTGAAATCCCCTTTTTGGGGTTTGGTTTTCCCCCTTTTGGGGTTTTGCCCCAGTCGGGGTTTTTTAAAGAAAAATTTTAACCCCTTTTGGGGACTGGCCCGGGCAGTGCCCAAAGGGGCCGGGGAAAAACGGGGGGACAAAATTTCCCAACCATTTTTGAAAAAAACCTTTCAAATTTGGGTTGCCTTTTAGTATAAAATCGGTTTTTTTGGATAGGGCTTTTTTAAACCCCTTTTTTTTGGTATTTTCCCTTTTGGGTACTCTGGGGGGCACCCCGGGGGTTTCTTAAATATTTTTGGCCCGGGACCTTTAAATTTTTCCCCTTTTCCATGGCGGGGAAGAAAAAAAAGGGGTAATTTTTTGGGGAGGGGATCAAAACCCACCCCAATTCCCGGGGGGATTTTTTCCCCTTTTTCCAGGGGTTTGGTGTTTTGGATCGGGACAAAAAACCCATTTGGTTCTTTGTCACCGGGTTTTTTGAAAAAAAACCCAACTTTGTTTGGTTTCTTTTTTCCCTCTGGCAACCCCCCCCCTTTGTTTACCCCACTGTCCCACATTCCCCAGGGGTCCTTGCTTTTGGAAAAAAAAAACAGTATTCCACCCTGGGGGGGCTGACGTAAAAATTAAATTTGTAAAAAAGAAACACAAAAGGTCCCCTTTTCCCCGGGGTTTGGGTGCCCCCCAAAATTGGTTTGGGGGGACAAACCCCAACCCCCCCCAAAGGGTGCCTTTTTCCTTTTCCCCGCGGAAAAATTTCATTGGTTTTTTCCCTGTTTTTTTTCCCACGGGGAAAAATTTCGGGCATTTTTGGGGGAAAAAAACGGGTTTAGCTTTTCCCCCAAATTTTCCCCCACCCCCTTTGTTCCCCCCATTTTAGGGGGTTTTTGCGGGGAAATTTCGGGAAAAAAAAACCCCAAAAAAAGGGGCCCCTTTTAAAAACTTTTTTCTTTGGGCCTCTTTCCCAACGGGGTGGAGGGCCTTTTTTTCCGGGGCAAAATTGAAATTTTAAAAAGGGGAAAAAGACCCCTGAGCCCAATTGGGGAAATTGAGAGGCCTGATTTAAATAAAAAAGGGGCCCCAAAAAAATTCCGGGGGAAACCTTTGGGAAACTCCCTTTTGGGTTTTGGAAAATTTCGAAGAGGGGGAAAATTTATTTGGAGTCGGGGCTTCCGAAAAAAGGGTTTTTATTTCAGGAATTTGGGATGTTTTAAAAAGAAATTGTGGGAGGGAGACGGGGGGGGAACCTGATTTCCCCTATTTTAAAAAAAAGGGTTTGGGGGGTTGGGTTTTTTGTTATTTTTTTAAACTAAACTTTAAAGGGGACCCAAGGGAAAAGGGGGAAAATTTTTTTTTTTCCCCCAATCCAACATTGTTTTGGTTTTGGGATTTTTCAATTCGTTTTCAAAATTTTTTCCTGAAACCCCACCTACGGGACAAAAGATGCTCCCTTGCATAAGTTTTTGTTTCCGCGGCCTTGGAAAAATTTTACGCGGAAATGGGGGAAAAAGACAAAGTGATAAAAAAAAATTGGGGGGAAAAAAGGCGGGGTTTGGAAAAAAATTCCCCCTTGGGGGCCTCCGGGGACCCCCAGTGTTTTTCCGGGGCCAAAAAACCAAAAAAAATCAAATTTTCTTCCACCCAAAAAAATCTTTTTTGCGCCCACTGTGATGGGCTACCATCCGGGGCCACCCCCCCAAAAGGGCCCCCCTTTGCCCCCCAACCCGGGCGTTTTCCAAAAACCGGGGTTGGTTTAAAATTGAGGGCAAATTCATTTCCCCCCCCAATTGCCCACCGGGTTTATTTTTTAAAAATTCGCTTTCGGAAAAACTTCGTTTTAGCTTTAGTCAGCTTGTCGTGGGTGGGGTTTTGGGAACCCCCTTTCTGGCCCCTTTCCATTTCCCAAATTTTCCGGGACTGTTTTGTAAAACCTGGGGCCTAGGGCAGGAAAAGTAGGGCAAAAAGGTACCAAACTTTTTTCGTGAAAAAGTCGGGGGGCTCATCACGGGGTTTTGGGTTCCAAGGGTTTTGGGGGCCTTTTCCCGGGTTTTTTTTTTTTCCAGGTCGGCAAAAAACCAAACAGGGGGTTTCTTTGGAAAAAAAAAATTAACGGGAAAATTTTCCCAAAAAAGCGTTCTCCCCCCCTGTTTTAAAAAAAATGGGGGCCGCAAAAGGAAAGGTTGGGGATGGGCCCGTTTTTTGGGGGGGGGTTTGAAAGGGGGCCAAGCAAAAAAAAAACCAAGGGGGCAAAAAAGGAACCCAAATTTTGGGGAAAAAAGCCCCTTTTTAAATTTTAAGCCCAAACTTTTTTACGAGGGGGGGGTTTTTGGGGGGAAAAAAGAGGGCCTTTTTTGGGTTTTTTGGGGCGGGGCGGGGGGGCGGAAGGGGGAGGGGGGGGGAGTGGGGTTTAAGAAAGGGGGAAAAGTTTTTTGGGGACGGGAAAAATTTTAGTGGGGGGAAATGAAGGGGGGATGATTTCCCCCCTAGAAAAAAAAAAAATTTTTTCAAAAAAATTTTGGTTTGCGGGGTTCATTTTGCTTCTCTTTTTGGGTTGTGGCTTTTGGTTGTGTGCACATATATTTCCTTTTGGGTGGGTTGGGGTTTTTTTTTTTTTTTTTTTTTCATTTTTTTTTTTGTTTTGCTGTTTTTTTTTTTTCCTTCCTTGTAAGTCGGGTTATGGGTTCGTTTTTTCTTTTGGGGCCTTTGTAGTATTTGGGGGGCCCAATCTTTTTTAAAATTTCTGTTTTAAACCTTTTACAAATTTTAAATTTTAAACAAAAAAAAAATAAAAAACAAAAATAAACCCCCTTTGCCCAAAAAAGGAAAAAGGGGATTTGAAAAAAAAATTTTTGGTGGTTGTTTTGGTTGGGGACAGGGGGGGGATTTTCCGGGGGACCCCAGAAAAAGGAAGTTTTGTTTTTGGGGGGCCACCCAGCATTCGGGGGACCACCCCAGGGGGAAAAAAAAGGAAAAAAAACGGGGTTTTGGGGGGAAAAAATTGGGGCTGGGGGTTGGGGCCCCTTTTACTGGTTTTGGGTTGGAAAACTCCAAAAAAGGTTAAAAAGATTGGGGGCGGGGAAAAAGGGCTTTAGAGTTGGTTTAGGGGGTTTTCCTTTTTTGGAAAATTCAAAAAACTTTTTACGGGTTTTTACTGGGTTTTTTAATATTTTTGGGGGAGATTTTTAAAGTGAGGGTTTTGAAAAAATTTCCCTGGAGTTTTTTTTGTATTTTTCCTTATTTGGAAAAAAAAATTTGGGTTTTAATACTTAAAATTTTCCTTTCTTTGGAAAAAGTTTTTTTAAAACTGAAAAAAGTTATTTGGGGTTTTTTGGTATTTTTTTCCTTTAAAAAAAACAGTTTGGGTTTTCCCACTATTTTAAATTTTTTTAAAAATAAAAAACTGGGGAAAGGGGGGGGGGTTTGGGGGACAAAAAAAATTTTAATGTGGGTTTTAAAATTTTTTTTCACCCATTTTTCGGCAGTTCTTTTTGGGAATTAAAAAAAGGCTTTTTTTTTCCCAACAGAAACCCCCTTTATGTAAAAAACCCCCCCCCTTGCTACTTTTTAAAAAAAAAAAAAAAAAAAAAAATTTGGGCCCGGGAATTTGATACAAAAAAAAAAGGAAAGGGGGGAATTCTGTTTTTTGGAATATATTAAAAAATTTTCATTTCAGCCTTTTTTCTCTTGAAAAAAAATGTTTTTTTGATCAGGGGGGACTGTTTTCTTTTTCTTTTTAATTTTCCCCCCCTGTTAAAAAAGGTAAATTTTTCTTTGGTTTTTTTTTAGGGGGGGTCTTTTTCTTTTTTTTGGGCGGGTTTATTTTTTTTTAACGGGGTTTGGGGGTTTTTTGGGGAGGGGGAATCGGGCCCTTCGGAAATTCTTGGGGAAAAAAGGGGAACCCCGGGGTGGGTCAAATGGTGTTGGGATGGGGGGGGCCCAAAAAAACATTTTAAAAAATTGGTTTCCCCCTTGATAAATTGGGAAACCCCCATCGGGCCAGGCCATAGAAAAATTTGGGGAAGGGGGGTTTGGTTTTTTTTTTTGGGCCTTTTTGTTTCTGCCCGTTGGGTTTGGTCAAGGGGTTTTTTTTTTGGTGTTTTGTTGTATTTTTGGGGTTTCCCCATGGGTGTGTGCTTTGAAAAGGGGCCATGCAGGGGTTTTAGGGTTAAAATTGGTGTTTTTTTTTTGGGGAAAAAATTAACTGTAAAAATTAAAAGTTCAGAAAACCGGGGGGCGGGTTTTTGGGGAATGTTAAAAGGGGAATTTTTTTGCCTTTTTCCCCCCCTTTTAACCAGTTTTAATCCCCCACCCCCCAAAAAAGGGGCCCAAGCTCTTACATGATGGAAGGGGGGGCCCCCTTTCGGGGAAAAAAATAAAAAAAAAAAGAAATTTTACGGGGGTTTTTTTAAAAATTCTTTTTTCCCCAGTGGGGTTTGAAAAAAAAAAAACGGTTTTACCATTTTTCTGGGGGGGAAGGGGAAAAAAAACGGGATTTTTTTTTTTTTTGGGGTGAAAAATTTTGCGGGGGGAAGGGGTTTTTAAAACCATTCAGCTTCATCCCTTTAAAATTCCCTTTTTAAAAATTTTTAAAACCCTTTTTTGGTAGCAAAAAAAACAGTTTTTTAAAAGGTGCAACATTTTTTATTTTTTTGTCCCCTTTTTTAAAGGGGTTTTTTTTGGATTTTTTCCATTTTTTAAAATTTTTTACCCCCCTTTTTCCCCACAGAAAATTAAAAAAGGAAAAAAAAAAAAAACTAAAAAAAAAAAAGCGGGCCCTTGAAAGGGCCTAACCCAAAGTGTTGGATGCTTGTAAAAAAAAATTTTGACATTGGATGTCTTTCTACAGGGGGGGAATTTTTGTTTTTTCCCCCCCACTTTTTCCAAAATTTAAAAAAAAAAAAACTTTTCAATCCGGGGGTTTTTTGTGGTTTTGCAGGGAGCGGGGCCCAAAAGATTGGGGGAAAATTTTTAAAAGGGGACAGGGAAAAATAAAAAGAGCTAAAAAAAACGGGGGGCCTAGGGCCCAATCTTTGGGAATCAAAACTTCTTTTTGGATGGGGTTTACCAAGTTTTTTTCTAAAGTAGCTGAGGAAAAAGTGTGGGTGTTTCCCTTTTTTTCGGGGGGGGGGAGGGGGTTTATCCATCTTGAAAAAAAAAGTAATAGAAATTTTTTACAAAAAAGAAAAGTTTGTAAAAAAAAAAAAGCGGGAAAGGTTAAAATATTTTTTGGGAAAATTTTAGTATTAGTGTTCACAAAAAAAAAAAATTTTAAAAAAGATCCCGTTTTAAATTTAATGGGAAAATTGCAGGGTTATGCGGGTTTTTTCAAAAGGGGAAATTTGGAAAAAAACCCACTTTTTGGGGGGGTATTTCTGCAAAAAAATGTTTGTCATTTTTTAAAAAAAAATTTGAGGCCAAAAAAAGAAGGGGGAAAAAAAAATTGTTTCGGGGACTTTAAAAAGGCAAAAAAAATGAGGGGGAAATGCCTTAAAAAAATTAATATTTTTTGGGGGGCCAAAACGGAAAAAAAAACCCATAGAAAATTTGAATGTAAAGGGGGAAGCCCAAAAGAAATCATTTAGTTTTGGGTTTTAAAATTTATTTAAAAAAAATTTTTTTGGAAATTTGGGTTTTGGGGAAAAAATAAAAAATTTTCAAAAAGGGGGCCCCACAAAAAATTTTATGAATTTTTTTCGGGGAATACTGGAAGTAATGTGTGTTTTGGGGGGGGGAAAAAAAGAAATTTTGGGGGGGGGGGGAACAGGGGAAACTGGGGGTTTTGGTTTCAATTTGGTGGGGGGGGGTTTCCCGGGGGGGCCCTTTTACGGGGCTTTTCTGCCCCAATGGGGGGGCCCCGGGGGAGTTTTGTTTCTTTTTTTATTGTAAAAATTTTTCCTTTGCAGTTTGGGTTTTTAAAAGGGAATTGGGTTTGCCAAAAAAACCTTAAAAAACTTTTTTTGGGGACGGGAAAGTTAAAAAAATTTCTTGGGGTTTAAAGGGGAAAATCAAAGGTAATTTGTTATTTTTTTTTAAAAATTTAAACAATTAAGGCAGTTTTTTGTTTTTTCATTTTTAAATTTGTTGGGAAAAAATTTTATTTTTTTTTTTTCCTTGATTTTTTACCCAAACCTTTATAAAAATTTATTTCACTACGAAAATTTCAAAATTTTTAGTAAGGATGGGACTTTTTTTTGGGGACCATGAAAAAACGTTTGCAGCGGGGGAATTTTGTCATTTTGTTGTATTTTTGCCCCCCGGAAAATGTTTTTGGTTTTTTACATAAAGTTCCATGTATTTATTATTTTAATTTTTTAAAAAATTAAAGTAATTTCTTTTTTTTTTTGCACCCCCGTGGGGGGGAGGATTATTTCCCCCAAGCCAAAAAAAATTTGAAGGGTTTCCCGTTTGGACCCCCAGGGCATGGTCCCCCCAATAAGGTTTTTCAAGTTTTGATGTCCTTTTTTAGTGCAAAAACCAACTTTCAAAAAAACAAGCGGTTTGTGCCACAGTGCCCTGTACAAGGAGAGAGAGGGGAGGGGGGGGTTTAGCTTCTGACGACTTGTGTGCACACCGTGATTTGGTTTTTTTTCTTTTCGGGGGTCCAACGCCCCGAGTCATCCCCCCTTTTTATTAGTGAAGTAAAAGGGAGGGTCCCTGACTGACCCACCAAACCAATGACTTAAAAAGACATTCGGGGGCAAGTGTTGACCCCCCTGTCGTGATTTGTTTGCTGTGGTTTTCGTAAAACATTTACTCCCATGGGAGCGCAAGAGCTTTTGTTGGGACGGTGTGAAGGGGCTCATCATCCTCCGCCTTCAAACCACGCGCGATGTGTGGAAGGAAGCCCCACTGGATTTGTGCCAGGTGAAAAAACTTTTCAGGGGGGAAAAGTGTCGCTAAGGAAATGTGAAAGAAACCCATGGACAGTATGGGAGTGTTTTTTGTGACCGGCGGTGGTCACCGACAGGAGGAAGAAAAACTCACCTGCTCCTGCGGATGCCCTTCCTTTTTGTATGGGCCGGGGCTTGTAGCTGGTGTTTGCTTTTTGTGCCCAGGGCTTTGCCCATGAGACAAGTGTCACAAGCCATTCTTTTTTTTTTTTAACCGTGGAATTGCGAAGTCCTGCTCATTTTTTCCTTTTTTTTCACACACCTTCCCCGCCCCGTATCTTTCTTTTTTTAATTTTATTTTTTTAATGTCATCCTGTGTGACGGGGGAAAATTGGGGGGAAAAATAGTGGGCAAAAAACTGGGGCAGGTTCCCGCCCCCAAGGGTTTTTATTTAGTATTGGGAGATCACCCCACTCTTCCATCGTGTATGTTCGTTCCTTTTGGGCAGAGGTGCAATTTGCACCTACCTAGCTCTCACCAACAACCCGTGCTCTTTTCAAGGGCGTTCTCTTTTTCTTTTTTTTCCGGGCATGTTTTTTTTTTTTTCTTTTTTTAAAAAGGGGGGTTTTTTTTGGGGGGGGGTTTTTGCCCCTTTTTTTTTTTTTTTTTTCCACCCTTTTTTTGGAAGATTTTCCTGTAATAGGGTGTCCCCAGGAGTGCTCTTGTTTTGTTTACGGGTCAAAATACTTTTTTTCAAATCTTAAGAACCTTTGTTTCCCGAAGCTTTTTTAAAAAAATATTTATTATTTTTTTTAAAATCTTTTAATTTTTTTTCTTTTTTCTGTGACTTGTCTTTATATCCCTTCGAAAGGTTTTTTTGTCCCACCCTGATAGGCTTTTTCCAGCCCGCTATTTGCTCTCTTACTCTACTCCTTTTCCCTCTCTTCCTGGTTTTGCTTCCCTGTAGTCGTCCCCTTTTCCCATTCCCCTGTTTCTAGTTTTTCCCTGGTTTTTCCTCTCTTTTTTTTTTTGCTTACTTTTTTCTCTTCCCCTGAGTTTTCCCAGTATGTTTGGGGTTTTTTTTCCCTCTCTCTCGTTTTGGCTTTCTTGTTTTTTTTTCTTTTTTTTTTTTTTCACGTGGGTTTTTTTTTTCTCTGTACGGCTCTGTTTTTATGACCGTCCCCCAGTGGTTGTTCAATGTGATTTTTTTTTGGTTAGTCTGTGCGGGCCTTTATTTTCCTTTTTTTTGGTTTTTACTGTTTTTTAAAGAAAAATTTTTGGTTAAAAAAAGTTTTCATAGTGTTCGGATTGTTTAGGCTTAGATTATTCCGTGGTTTTTTTTTACTGTTTTTTCCATTTTTTTAATCATGATTTTTGGGAGGGATTTTAAAAACCAGGGCTCATGCAGGTCCGGGAAAAGTCTGGAAAAGCCCTGAGAAAACAGGAAACCCTTTTTCCGGTTGTGGGGAAAAAACGGGAAAAAGGGGGTTTGGCCCAGAATGTTGGAAAATGTGTGGATTAAAAAAAAAAAAAAAAAAACCAACAAAAAAACTAATCTTTTAAAACATGAAAAGCAAGGGACCCTAAAGTAAAGAATTTGTGGGGAAAAAAAAAATTTAAGCGTTTCCTTTTAATATAAATAAGAAAGGAAACTTGGTCAATTTTTAAGAAAAATTATTAAAATTTGAAGTGCCAAAAGCCAGAAAGGGAAATAAAGAGGGGGGCAACAAGTTTTTTTTTGAATCGGTCCCGGATAGGGGCGGGAGGTTTTAGTTTTAAACCTAATTTTTTAAAGTACAAGGGAAAACAGAATTTGAAACATGAATCTTCGCCTATGTAGAAGTAATTTTATAGTTTTTTTAAAAAAAAAATTTTTTTAAAAATGGTTTTTTTTTTTCTCTTTTTTTTTTTGTTTTTTGGGGGGTTTTTTTTGGGGGGGAGGGGGGGGGGGGGAGGGGGGGGGTTTTTGTTGCGGAGTTTTTTTATGTCAGTAGAAATCTTTAAAAAAATCAACAACCTTATCCCCAAACTTCCTAAAAGTCATTTTAGCGGAAAAAAGGGTTCTGGTACAAAATCCAAAAACTCATTTCCTAATGGAAGGTCATGTTTATAAAAGTTTTTGGGGCTGGGGTTGTTTTTTTGATTTGAGCGAGTCGCACACCTCGAGGGTGGTGCCCAAAACACAATGCCCCCCCCAGGACCCTTCCCCCGGGGGAACCCCCAACCCCTAAGGTTTTGACAAAAATTCACTACAGGAAAAAAAGTGAAGGGGTAACCAACCTTGGGACCAGGGGGGACGGGGTGCCATGAATTAGAGGCAATTTTTTTTTTTTTTCCCAATGATGTGAGAAAGAATGCTTCATAATGTGCTTTGGGGGAAATTAACGGGTTGTACCCTAATTTTTTTTTTTATATTTTCCCTGGCTAAAAGGGCCTGTAGATTTTACCTATATTTGGGGTCAGGAATTTGAGCAACACGAACATTCATCTGTAAAGTGGACGAAGTTCAACTTTTTGGTCCCATTTTCTTTCCCGGTGAGCCCACGAACATCATTGGTAGGAGCTGGGGGGGTTTTCCCAAAGGGACTCTTAATGGGATTTCAACCCCTGGACCTTCCAGTCCAAAAAAGCAAGGTGTAATGTGTGCCAAGGGGGGCTGGTGGAGTTTTTTACAAAATTTCGTTTGGGAAAAAAAGGTTACCCCCTGTAAAGCGTTAAAAAATAACAGTGATAATTTTTTGTGTCTAATTTTTTTTTTTTTTTTTTAACCAGAGTTTCCAGTGATGGCCCCCTCTCGTTTTTGTCTTCCTTCTTGCGTTAATAGATTTTTTAAAAATCTTTAGGTTGCCTTTTTTCTTTGGAAAAAAAACTAAGTGCCCTTTTTAAGTGCAGGGGGTTAAAAAGATCAAGATTTTTGATGATAAAACTTGGTTTTTGGATTGACTGAAAAAAAGTTTGTTTAGTTGTGATTTAGTACCGAAAACCCTTTAACTCTTTAGGGGGGGTGTGTGTGTGTGTGTGTGTGTGTTTTGTGTGTGTGTGTGTGTGTGTGGGGTTTTTTTGTGTGTTGTTTTAAAAAAATAAAATTCTGTATTTGTGTGTGTCGGGGTTTTTAAAGTTGTGTTTTTTTTTTTTTCATCGTTTTTTGAATATGAAATAAAAAATTTAAAATTGATTTAAGGAGAGGGGAAAATTTTGATTGTGAGTGTTGAAGAGAAAAAAAAGCCCCCATGGGGCCCCCAGAATATAAAAATTTGACATCCCTTTATCTCACCCCAACAACACTGGAATCACTTTTTAGTGCGAGGTTTACACCAGGGGTGAAAAAGTTTTGTGTCATGGCGGTTTTCAAATCCCCATCACCATATACTCACCATATAGCAGCCATACTTTTGATTAAAGAGGGGGTTTTTTTTTGTGTTTTTTTTGTGAGAATACGGGTTTTTTTAGGGGGTTGCCCATGGTGAAGACCACCTCACATAACCCTTTCAAAGCATAACAATATTTGAAGTGGGCCCTTTGACATTTGGGGTTACGTCAAAAATTGTTTAGCTTTTGGGGTTGGCCAGAAATTTAAAGGTTTTTTTTTTTTTTTGTTTTTTGGAATTTGTTGTTTTGGGTTTATTTTTGTGTATTTTGTTTTGCAAGAGAATAAAAATACATTTTTCCCAAATTCAAAAAAGAAAATAAACTGACAGATTTAGCCTGTGCAGTGCACATGAATCGGGCCCTTTTTTTTTTTAAATGATAGAAGGAATGAATTGTTTTAAGTTTATTTTTTTTAAAGTGAGAATCGGTTATAAGTTAAAAAAGTGTTGATGCTAGGGTGCAGGATTCCGCATCTTTAAATCTCTTTGTGCCAACAAATTTTTATAGTGTGCCCTTCAGCTTTAAAAAAAAATTAAAAAAATGGCAAACTAAAAAAGCAAAGTGTGCCATTTTCAGCTGCCATGTTTAGTGTTAAGGCGCCATTTCTGTGTGATATTTTTGATTTGGCTAAAAAAAATTTCAGGGTTTGTGACCAATCACGTTTCCTTTTTTCCCCCCCTCCCCCCACTTAATTTCAATTCAAAAAACCCATTTAAAAACCGGGGTGCTGCTTTCAGTAGAGATGAGGACAGAAAACATTGAGCAAGAAAGGGGAATAAAAACAAAAGGGGCCGTTTTTTTTTCAGTTAGCCTCAAGTCCTTTTTTTTTTTTTTTTTTCCCCGTGGGGGGAGGAGTTCTGCTTTTTTAGGGTAGTTTTTCGGTCAGATTGCCCCCTAGGGGGGGTTCGTTGAATTTTCCCGATGGGAATTGAAAAAATGTGATGAAGGAGTCGGGTGTACACGACGAGTAGGAAGTGCCCCCACAACTTCTTTTAAGACCAAAAAAAGTCCCGATCAGCCAAGTTTGGCCCAGCCCGCTGTAGAGGGGGGGGCAACGTTTTCCCCCAAATGGTTTTGGTTGTAGACGGGAGTCACTGTAGGCCAGCCCATGGGTTGTGATGTGAAGGGGGGGAGGTCCCTTTTTTCCCTTTTTGTGTACTTTAAATGGATGGTAGGTGTCCCACTCCACCCTTCCTCCATTTTTTTTAAGGGGGCTTGTTTTTTGTTCTTTTTTTTGGGGTTTTTTTTTTCTGTTTTTAAAAAGGCAGCCAACTTTTTCGGGGAATTAATGCTTTGTTTAGGAAAATAAATCCTAGTCAAAAGTTCCAAAAAAAAATCAAAAAAATTTGGGGCCCCCCCCTTTTCCCCCTTTTTACCTTTTGCTGTGAAAATACCACATCCCTTTCACACACTGCATTGCCCAAAAACCCAACACAATGGGGTTGTTGTGTGGTTTTAAAGTACTTTTTTGGTTGAAACCCTTGAAAAAGATGATATAATTTCGTGCCAATTTTTACAGTGGTTTAAAAAAAAAAAACCACGAGAAGAAATTGAGTTTAGGGGGGTCTTATGGGGCATATATACATAATTAGAATTTTTTTGATGCAAAAATTGACCCCTTTTTTTTGGCATTTTTTTTTTGGAGGGGGGGGGGTTTGTACAAATAAAATGCCTTTTTTTAAAAAAATTTTAGGGGCCCGTGCCCCATGTTTTTTTAGGTCCTAGAATCAACACTAAAACTTTTGATTTTTTACAGAGAAGGGGCGAAAGAAGAGGTTTAAAAAAAACATTTAGAAATTTCTTTCGTATTCTTTTTTTCCTCTGATTTTCTTTTCTTTTTTTATCTGTGTTTTTTATTTCATTGCTTGTGATGACTCTTGTTTTATTGTTTTGTGGGTTTTTGCACAAAGTGTTTTGTAGCTTAAGTGCTTACACAGGATTATCACTTTTTTTTTCCTTGTAGTTTTTTTTTTTAACAGGGGGTTTATAGATGGGCAACATATTGATTGTGTGTAAACTGTGTAAATTGTGAATTTTGATCTTCTTGGGGTCAACTTTTCGCTTAGGGGTTTTTCTGTCCTTTCCGTTTTCTTTTTCTTTTTTTTCCCTACTTTACCTGTCTAATGATCATCTGGTGAACTGAATCGTCATAAGCTATGCAACCATACTGTTAGATTCATTTAATCTCCAGTTTCTAAAAAGTTTGAAAAAATAAGACTGTGGCAGATAGAAGCAAGTGGGTTTGTCCAGGTTGTGTTAGAAATTGTGCCTTATTTTGTTTCCCCCCAATTTTTGGCCCGACACCCGGGGTTTTGAAAAGGGTGATTTTTATACTGACCTCAGTTAACTTTTTCATTGATTTTTTCACTGGACAGGGTTGGGGCCCAGACTCCTCCCTATTCCTTGAGTGATGTTATGACCAGGGGGCCATTTCAAGGGGGACATAAAAAGCCTTGTCAGATTTTCGGCAGGGTTTCTTTTTAAAATGTGGAAAAAGTCCCTTTAACCCCCTTTCCAAAAAATTCTTGAGGGTTTCTTGACTGTTTAAGGGGATGGTGCGTTTTTTGGCGGGCACTTGTTACTTTTTTTTTGGCTATGCAAAGAACCACTGAGAACGGGCCAAGTAAATGGGGGGCATCCTCTCGGGTCCTTGGCGCCATGTCGGGGGGGAAAAAAGGGAAAAACTGGTTCCAGCCTTGAGGTGGGTCCCTGCCATGCCTACTTGTTATGTACATGATGTATGGCTGGCAAGTACATCTTGAAATGTTACGAAAATTTTTTTCCCCATGTTTTTTTTTTCTTTCAGAGGGGGGGAGATTATTCCAAAAAGACTTGACAGATGTGTGCCCCCGGACACAATGAATGTAAAAATAAAAAATTTTTTAATGCTACAGATTTTTTTTGTCATATAATTTATAAAGTCCCTCGAAGGGTCTAGTTCACCCACAGCCTGAGGGGAACCCCAACCCAACTCATGATTAATGTTTTTTTTTTTGCGTTGGAATAATCTCCACTCGGTTTTTTGAAACAGAAGGAGAGAGAGAAAGGGAAACTGGTTTTAGAAGAGGAGGGTGCGTTCAGGCTTTTATCCTACGGGTACTTTTTGTAATCATTGCATTTGCAGGACGCCCTGTGTACAGATCTGCTCGCTTGGCTGGGGGGAAAAAGTGTGAAAATGGTTTCCATTGTAATAAAATGACACACACTTTTTTGACTGGCTTGCCGTTTTGTTTTTTAAGGGTTTTTGGAAAACAGTGACCCTCCCCTTTTTCTTTTTTTCTTGCTTCTCGAGCCTTTTTTGGGTGGCTTTTTTTTTTTCTTCAAAATGGCAATTTTTGTGTTCTTGTCATTTTTCTAAGCTTCACTTTAAAAAATCCTAGGGTTATTTTTTTGTTTAAATACACTAATAAAAATTCCCCCTATAAACAACAGTACAAATATAAACGGGGACAGTGGCAAAAACAAGTTTTTTTTTGAAAAAAAGAAAACTCTGTCATTTGACAAAAAAAAAAAAAACCATTTTTTAGTAGTGAATAGATGTCCCTGCTTTAAAGGGGGGACTTAGGGGAGGGCCCCACCTTTGGGCAAAAAACCCCCAAAAAAGCAAAAACCCCTTTTTGGGGTTTGATTTCCACCCCTTTTCCCCCGTTTTTTTTCGATGAGACTTTAAACCGAGGGCCCCTGTTAACCTTTTTTTGGGCAGAAAAAAAAACCCACAAAATTTGGGGGTTACCGGGCTTCTGAAAAAAAAAGAGTGGGGGAAAAAAATGTTGTGGGAAAAAAAAAAAAAATTTTACCCAAATTTTTGGGCGAGCCCTTTGGGGGACCAAATTAAAAAAGCACAAAGTGAAAAAAATCCCTTATCCTTTTTTTTAGATAAATGTGAAAAAAAATTAACAAAAACATAAAAAGCACAAAAAAAAAAAACCACAAACACACACCACTGAGAATGGAATAAAAAAAATTTTTTAGAAAACAAACAAATTTTTTTCCCACATCTCTAAAATTTGAAACGCCACCCCACACAAAAAAAAAAAAGAAAGAAAAAATTTTTAAGATTTTTATAAAAAAAAAAAAGGGGGGGGGTTTAAAAAAAAAAAGGGGTTTAAAAAGGGGAAAAAAAAAAACAAAAAAAAAAATTTTCTTCCCCCCCCCCCCCCCCCCTTTTTAAATCCCCCTTTTTTTGGGGTGGAAGGGGAAAAACCTTAAAAACGAAAAAAAAAAAAAAATTTTCTGAAAAAAAAAAAAAACCCCCCAAAAACAAAAAAAAAAAGGGAAAAACCGGGGGGGGGGTTTTTTTTCCCCCCCCCAACCCCCCCTTTTCCCTTATTTTACCCCCTAAAAAAAAAATTTTCCCCCCACCCCCCCCCCCCCCACCCCCACCCATCCCCACTCCCTCTCCTCCTTTTTCCCCTTTCCCCTTTTTCCCTCTCTCTCTTTCCTTTTCCCTCCCTCCCCTTTTCCTTCCTCTCTTTTCCTTTTCTCCTTTCTTTTTTTCTTTTTTTTTATAATTTTTTTTTTTTTTATAACCCCCCTGGCATTTTTTTTAAAAATACCCCCCCTTTTAAAAAAAAAATTTTTCCTGGTTTTTTTTTTTTCCCCTTTTTTTTTTTTTTTTTCCTTTTTTTAAATTTTTTTTCATTTCCTTTTACCCTTTTCCTTTTGAGGGCCCCCCCCGGCCCCCCCAAAAAAATTTTTTTCCCTTTTTTTTTTTTTAAAAAAGGGGGTTTTTTTCTAAATTTCCCAAAATATTTTTCCCCCCCGGGGCCCCCTTTGGGGGGGCCCTAAAGGGGGGCCAAAAAAAGGGGGGGGTGGGGGGGGAAAAAAAAAGGTTCCTGGCCCTGAAAAAAATTTAAACCCCTTGTTTTTTTTTTTTTTTTTTTTTTTTTTAAAAATTTTATTTTTTTTTTTTTTTTGGGGGGTTTTTTTTTGGGTCCCCCCTTTTTTCCCAAATTTTTTAAAAAAAAAATTTAAACAATTTACCCCCCAAAAACCATTTTTCGTCCGCCCCACCTTTGTTTTTTTGGAAAAAAAAAAGAGAAAAAAAAATTTGTTCGTTTTTTTTTTTTTTAAAGGGAAAATAAAAAAAAACTTTTTTCAAAAAACCCAAAAAAAGTTTTTTTCCCCCCGGGGCCCACACGGGGGCCTACCTTAAAAAAAAAAGGGGGGGAAAAAAAAAAATTTAAAATTTGGGGAAAAGGGGTTTTTTTTTCCGAGGGGGGGGCCCCCGGTTTAACCCCCCTAATTTTAAAAAAAACCCCCCCCAAACGATGTTACCCAAAAAAAAAACCCTCCCCGGCTCAAAAAGGGTTTTTTTCCCCCCCCCCTTTTTTCCCCCCGGGGATCCCCCCCCCCCTAAAAAAAAAGGAAATTTTTTTGGACCCCGGGGGCCCTTCCCCCCAGGGGGGGGAAAAGGGGGGGGGAGGTTGTTTTTGGGGGGGGAAGGGGAAAGGGGGGGGGCTAGCCCCCCCCAAAACCCCAACACCCAAAAACCACCCCCCAAAAAAATTCCCACCCCCACCCCCACCCACAAAACCCCCCCCCCCCCGGGGGGTTTTTTTTTTTTTTCCCCCTTTTTCAGTTCTTCCCACAAAAAAAAACCCCCATTTTTTTTTTTCCCCTTTCCCCAAAATTTTTTTTCGGAATTTTTTTGGGAGGGGGGGACAAAAAAAAAAAAAGGTTTTTAAAAAGTGATGTTTTTTCCCCAAAAAAGGTTTAAAAAGAATTTTTTGACACAAATTTGCAAAACCGTCCCCCCAAAAAGGGGGGGGGGGGTTTTCTTTTCTTCGTCCAAAGGGGCCCCTTTTTCCGAGGTCCCAACCCAAAAATTTTTTCCCCCCCAAGCCCGGGGAAAAATTTACCCCACCATCCAGTTTTTAAAAGGGGAAAATTTTTTTTTTTTTTTCTAAAAAATTTTTTTTTTAAAAAAAGGAAAAAAAGGGGACAAAAGGAGTTTTAAAAAGAAAATGACGGAAAAAAGAAAAAAAGGGGGCCGGGGAGGGGGAAAAAAAAGGGGGAAATTCCTAAATTTTGTCAAGGTGGTATGCAATTTTTCGGGGCCCCCCCCCCCCCCTTTGGGCCCCCCCCCGGGAGGGGGGGGGGAATAAGGGGGGGGAAAAATGGAAAAACAAGGGAAACCTAGTTTTGGGAAAAAAAAAATTTTAAAGCCAAAAAAAAATTAAAAAAAAAAAAAAATTTACCAAAAAAAAAAAAAGCCCCCAAAAGGGTTTTAAAAAAAAAAGAAAAGGGAAAAAAAATTTCCCAAAAATTTGTAAAGGTTTATGTATTTTTTAACCCCCCCCCAAAAATTTTGAAATTTTTTTTTTTTTTCCCAAATTTTTTCCCCAAAAGGGAAAAAATTTTTGTTTAATTTTTTTTTTTTAAAAAAAAAATTTTTTTTAAAAAGGGAAAAAACCAAAAAAAAAAAGGCTTTTAAAAATAAAAACCCAAAAAAAAAAAAAAATTTAAAAAAAAAAAAAAATAGGGGTTTTTTTTTGTTGAAATTTTTTAAAAAATTAAAAAAATTTTAAAAATTTTTGGGGTTAAAAAAATGTTAAAAAAAATTTTTTAAAATCCT
Organism: Stramonita haemastoma; assembly: GCA_030674155.1. NCBI lineage: Eukaryota > Metazoa > Mollusca > Gastropoda > Neogastropoda > Muricidae > Stramonita > Stramonita haemastoma. The sequence goes on along the minus strand of JASPKP010004173.1, from coordinate 186 downwards.
TTTTTTGGGAAATTTTATTACTTTTTTTTATGTTCTTTTTTTTTTTTTTAATTTTTTAGAAAAAAAAAAAGAAGAATTTTTAAAAAAAAAAAAAAAAAGGAAAATGTTTTTAAAAAGGGGGAGTAACCCAATTTAAAAATCAAAAACCAAAAAAAAAAACCATTTTTTGTTAAAAAAAAAAAAATT
>JASPKP010004172.1:7500-18140 GCA_030674155.1 Stramonita haemastoma | reverse complement strand
TTTTTTGGGGATCCTCTTCACTGGCCATGTCATTCCGGGTTTCGTCTCTGCTTCAATGCTTCTGGCCAGGTCTTTTTGGTCGGCCTACTTTGTTTCCCCTTGTGGTTCCAGTAAAGGGCCTGCCGGGTGACATCTAAGCGGGCTTGGGAGTGTATGGCCAATCCATCCCCATTTTTTTTTTGATCCCCGTTCTTTTTGGAGCGTGTCTGGTCCTGCCCCATGTTTTCGTTTGAAAATACTTTGGCCCCCTGTCCCAAGGTGTTCCAAAGACATTTTGGGTAAATTCGGGAGTTTGTGGGTGTTGGTTTTTTGTCACCCCCCAGGTTTCTGACCATACAGTAGGACCGACTTGTTTGGGTGTTGTTTTCCCGGATCTTGTTGTGGATGGGGGGATGTTGATCTCAGTTTGGGGGCGAAGGGTGTTAAAGGCAGAGTCTTTTTTTATTCGGCATTGATTTCTTGTCCGTTCCCCCATCTTTACAAACGACACTCCCCAGGTAGGTAAATTTTTGTCGACTTTTTGATGTTTTTTGGGTGTAGTCGCCGGGGTTTGTTTTTTGTTGTTCACCCCTATGACCTCCGGTTTTCCTGATTTTGATTTGGAGGTATTTTATGGGTTTCCCTCCGCAACTGACATGCTTCTTTTTGGCATTTGGTCCCTGTGTGAGAGAAGGGAGTCGTCGCGAAGTCCGGGTTTCTTCCAGCTGTTTGATGGCCCACTGTATCCCAGTTCCCCTCCCTGTGTGGCTGTCGCATTATCCAGTCAACCCCCAAAAGGGAAAGATGGTTTGGGTACAACAGAACCCCGACAAACCCCGGTTTTGTACGCAAAGGGTTCCGTCAATTTACCATCGGATGACTTGGAAGTGGCATTTATAACTTTGGTGTGGTGACGAACTTTGGGGGAAAAACCTTTGTGGGGATCAGTCTCCCGATGACTTCTGTCGCGCGTCAAATGCTTCTGGAAATCCCAAGACTGAATAAAGGGGGTTGCCACTTAGGGAAAGCTCGATGTGATGCGATTTGGCATTGTTGTGTGATCTGTTTTAATCAAGTCCCCGTGTGCATGCAGTTTTGAAAATGAAATTTTTCCCCGGCACACGATTGTTACACTTACAAAAAAACCCGGAACAGGATTAAAGGGGGTTGTGCAAGATGTTGGGTTTCGCCACCGGTCCCGGGGGTTTAAAGTTATCCAAAATTTTTTTTGGGGGGAGAGGGGATCAGCATTGAGTTAACCCCCGGGAAAAAAACCCCCAAAAACCCCTAAACAAAAACCCCCGGGTCGTCAAATTGCGGTGAAATTTGTTCTGCCTTTGGTATCCGTCCTGGGTTATGTGTTGTGTGTGTGTTTGTGGGGGTTTTTGGGGTGTGGGGGTGTGTTTTGGGGTTGTGGTGTTTTGTGTGTGTGTTTTTTCGTTTAACTTTTTTCCCCCTTAAGTGTATTGGGGGGGAAAAAAAAAAAGTACAGTATAGTAATGGCTTGAAGAGATAGAGAGGGGGAAAGAGGGAATCAAATTTTGAACTCAAAAGTTTTATTGAGGAAAAATGGATAACCCGAGGTTTTTTACCCCCAGGTCCCCATAAAAAAAAAAAAACACCCCCCCCAAAAAAAACCAAAAAAACAAAAAACCCCCCTGGGGAAAAAATTTCATAAAAATTTTTAATAATATAAATAGCAAAAAAAATGTAAGTTTAAATTTTTCTTTTTTTTTATATAACCAACTACCCCAATTTTCACTTAAAAAAGGGACAAAAAAAAACCAATATCACTATTTAAGTCAAACCTTACTAAACCCTTACCCAAAACATGACCTTTAGTTTAAAAATTTTAAATTTTTCCCAAACGGAAAAAAGGGGCACAAACATCCCTATTATTTCAATAAAACAAAAGCGAGAAACTAAGCAAAGGGGAAAAGGGAGAGGGGAGGGGAGAGGGGAAGGGGGGGAGAAAAGAGAGGGGGGGGGGGGGGGGGGGCCCCAGAAAGGGGGGGGGAGAGAGAAAATTTTTGTGAAAGGGGGGTGCTGCGAGTGTGCCTGGGGGTTTTTTGGGGGGATCGATAAAAGAAGAAGGAAAAACAAAGACAAAGATAACAAAGAAATTTTTTAAAATGAAAATTTAACAAAAAAAAAAAATTTAAAACTAATTTTACGTAAAACAATAAAAGGGTTTAACCCCAACGGGGACTTTTACTAGAAAAAAAAAAAAATCATGAAGAAGCGAAAATCGTTCAAAATATTTTCGGGAAAAAAAAGGGTTTTTGAAGAAGGGAAACCCCCCAAAAATTTTTTTTTAAAACCGGGCCGGGCGAATAAAAATGAACAAGAAATGATTCATGTGTTTTTGTTCCCGAAATAAGAAATTTAATTTTTTTGCAATATTTCGTGGGGAGAGGTTTAAACGAAAGCGATACATTAAACTGATGAGGGTTTTGGGTAGAAAAAAAAATTTTTTAAAAGGGGTAGGTCTTTTTGTAGTATATTTTTTTATGCATTTTTGGGTATGTGTGTGTGTGTGTTGGGGGAGGGGGGTATCGTGTGTGGTGGGCGCGCGCGTGGCGCGGGTTTTTTGGGGGGTTTTGTGTGTTTTGGTTGTGTGTTGTGTGTTGTGTGTTGTGGTGTGTGTGTGTGTGTGGTGTAGTTTTTTTAATTTTTTTAATTTTAAAATTTATTTTTTCAGGATTTTGGGAAAAAAGCTTATATGCATTTTTTCATCCAGTCCCCTTTTTATGCAGTTTTTAAAATTTTTCATTTTTCCCCACCGGCCCAGGTACTTTAAAAAAGGGGAACGGGTTTTACGTGTGGCAAGATTTCTGGGTTTTTTAAAAAACCCCGGGGCCCGGTTTTTTCTCCCCCGAAAACTTTTGGGGGGAAGTGGATCAGAAACTGTTTTAAAACTGGGGGAAAAAACCCCCTCAAAGGGGGAACAAACCCCCGGGCGTAAAATTGCGAGGAAATGTTTTTGACCATGGGGCTACCCCCCCCCCCGGGGGGGGGGGTGGGTGTGTGTGGTGGTGTGTGTTGTTTTGTGTTTGTGTGTGTGTTTTGTGTGTGGTGTGTGGTGTGTGGGGGTGTGTGTGAAAAATTTCCCGGGGGCAAAGAAAAGTAGATCGGATGATTTACACCAAACAAAACCCTTTTAACATGTCTAGAAATGTAGATTTTGATTTATGGTTTTGTAAATTTTTACTTGGCTTTCTGCAAAAAAAAAATATCATAAATTTTTTGATTGTCTGTCGATAGCCCTCATTGTTTTAAAACTTAATTCCTTTTTATAGCCCTTTCTTTTGTTTTTTTAAAAAATTTTAGAATTTCCCCTTTTTAAATCATCTAAGTGTACAAAATCAAGCAAGTGTTTCTCGTCTCTTTTTTGTTCCCCATTTAAATTTTTTTATTTTTTACCTGGGGTATTTGAATATACCCCCCCTTCGCTCTTTTTTTTAAAAATTTTAAAAAAATTTTTAAATGTTTACTTTGAAATTTTTCCCCTGGGCCCAGAAATTTCCCCCGATGGGGGAAAAAACGTCCCTAGATATTTATTTCTGTTTTTAAATTTTTTGTTTTGCCCCATTGGAAGTGAATTGGGATTTTGTGAAGTTTAACAGGGTTTTGTTTTTGTTTACGGGGAGCCCTTATTTAAAATCTCGAAAAATTTTTGCCCCCAAAATTTTCTTTGGGGAGCCCTGTTTTGTAGTGATAACAATTAAAGATCTTTGCATAATCACCCCCGGGAACACCATTTTTTTTGGGTTACTAGGAGAATTCTTGATACCTATTGTTGAAAGTAAAATTCTGTAGATTTTTAAAAATGTGTTATTTTTTAGGGGGCTCCCAAAAATTTTTCTTCGTTTTTCCGATAACGCGTTTTTACTGTGGAATGTATTGTGGCTTTTTTTACTTTTTGGGTTTGGGGGTGTGGGGGGGGTTTTTTTTTTTGGGGTGTGTTGTGTGTGTTGTGTGGTGTGTGTTTGGGCGGCGCGCGCGCGTGCGTTATAGATTTTTTTTATTTTTTTGGGGGGGGTTTCCCCCAGGGGGGGTTTGGGGGGTTTGGGGGGGGGGGGGGGGGGGGGGGGGGGGAAAGGGGCGTCAGCATAAAAAAAAGTACCCCCCCCGGGAACTCATTCTGGGGGTTCTTCTTTTTTTTCCCCCCTTTTTTTACTCCCCCTTTATCCTTTTTTTCTGTCCCTTTTTGTTGTTTTCTCCCCTTTGGGCCTTCTCCCCCCCCCCTTTCTTTTTTTTCTTTTTTTCCCCCGAAAGTTTTTAAAAAGGGACAATTCTTTCCTTTTCGGGAAGCCCCAGGGCGGGGGGCCCGACTTGGATCCCTTTAAAAACTTTTTTCGCTCCTATGACAGGAAAAAATGTTGTTGCTGTGGACCCTTTTTCGAAAATGAATTTAAAGTTTTTGTATGTGAAAAAAAAAAAAAAAGGATAGAAATTTTTGTAATCCGAGATGAAAACGGGGGGAAAATTTTTGGCAATTAAAAGTACTTTTTAATTTTCCCCTAACAAAAAAAGTTTTTTTTAAATTTTTGGGAAAAGGGATTAAATTTTTAAAAGTGCCAATTTTTTTTTCAAGGGGAGGGGGGGGGTTTGTGTTGTTGTGTGTTGTGGGGGTGTGTGTGTGTGTGGGGTGTGTTGTGTTGTGTGGGATTGTGGTTGTAAAAAGGGGAAATTTTGTGTGGGGGTGGAAAGGAACTGTTTGTGTGTTTTGTTTGGGACTATAAAATACCCCTAAAAACGCATACCCCCCGGGGAAAAAACAATAATTCCCTTTTTCCGAAAAAATGACCCCCCAAAAACGAAAGGGTTTTAAAGGGCCCCGTAGTTAAACCCAAATAAAAAAAAGTAAAAAAAATCTTTTGAAACAGCTTTTTTCTCACTTCCGTATTAGTCCTTTTTTTTTTTCTTTATAAAACAAAAAGAAGAAAAAATGATGCGCCCCTTTCCCCTTTTGCCCCAATGCTACCCCCAAATTTTAGGAAACCCCTTTGACCCCTTTTTTTTTAAAAAGGGGTACTTTTTTGTAGGCTTTTCCCCCCTTTTTCCCCTTAGCCTGACCTTGGCATTAAAAAAAAAATTTTTCCCTAAACCCCCCTTTTTCGTTCATTAAATGGGGTTTTAGTTTTTTGACGGTCTTTTTCAGAAAGAAATTTTTGACAGAAAGGTAAAAAGCCAGGGGGTTTTCCCCAAAAAGCATGTTTTGTCTTCCCCCCTTTTTTTCCCCCCTTTACATAAGGGATTTTGGCCCCGTAACCATTGGGGTGGTTATTTTTGGAACGGGCAAATTATTTTTTTTTTCCCCCAAAGGGGATATGTTTTTTTGGGAAGTATATTTACCCCCCGTGGAAATCCTAATTAGGGGCTGGGGGAAAAACCCCGTCCTCCCTTTTTCCTCCCCCTTCATCCCCCAGCCCCCCCCCCAAAAAATTATTTTTAATCGGGAAAAGAACCGGGGCCAGGCCCGCCCAATTTCTAGAGACCAGAGACTAGGAAAAATGGAAAATTTTTTAAAGCAGAGAAAAAAAAAACCTAAAAGCATAAGGCAGGTGTTAGCCCAGTTTTTTAACCCCCCCCCCCCCCCCCCCTTTATTGTATATTTTGGGTGGGGTTTTATTGGTTTATTTTGTTGTTTGCCCCTGCTTCTTTTTGTTTTTTTGGGGTTTTTTTTTTTTTGAAGGTGGGGTTTTTTTTTGTTTTGTTTTGATTGTTTGTTTAGGTGTTTTTTTTTTTTTTTTGTTGTTGCTAGAAGGTAGATGAAAGAAAAGCAGACTTGATTTGACTGTCACACACACACACACACACACACACACACACAACACACACACACACATCACACACACACACACACACACACACACACCACCACACCACACAAGTAAGAGTAGCTAGTGGTAAGAACAGACCCGGTTCGATTCTGTGGAGGAGGGTTTTTCCCATGGACGTTAACCATTAGTGCCGACTCCACTCTCCCCAAAAGATCCTTCGGATGAGACTTGTAAACAGAGGCCCCGTGTGCGAATACATGCAGAACATCTTGTCCACACGTTTTTAATCCTATTTCCGCTTTTCGTCCAAGTGTAGGCCATCGTGTGCCTGGGTGGGAACAGATGGCATTTTACAAAACTGCATACACCCGGGCGGGACTGGATGTAAAAAACCCATTTGGATGACTTTATTCCATTATCCTCGTGTGTAAAAGAATAAATAATTCGAAATAAAAACACTCACACACAAACACACCACACACAACACACACCACACACAAACACACAAACACACACACACACACACACACACACACACTGGATTTCAAATATGATCAGGGGAAAGATCTATTATTTGATATAAGATACTTGATACATATCATTTATGTCTAGAGGTTATTGAAATAGTATTTTGTGGATTCCCTCACATTGTTGGTATGGATTTTTGGAATGGAAACAGCAGATAAAATTGGCTTCTAAACAGGGTGCGAGGTGGAAATACGACAGAAAAGTACATTAAAACTTGAATTTTCTTAAATAATTCAGTTTTCATTATCAGTTATTATCTGCATTATAACTTTATCCACAGAGAAATTCAGATTTGGCGAGGTCTTGCCCAAGACACATTTTTTAAAGTCTTATTTTATAGCTGCCTTTAAATTCCCTGGAAATACCAACGTTTCCCAAATTGTGGGATATGCTGCTTGTTCTCATCCCTTTATCTTGTGAACACATTCTTTTTGATTTCCCTTAATTTGTCGATCATTATACAACGAGTATGGTATAGATCTGAAAAGGGATTCTGTGGGGTATTACTCACTGGAGACCAGAATATTGTTGATATTGCTTAAAGTTATTTCTCGTCTGACTATTATTGTTCCTGTTTATAGGTTTTCTTATTGAATTTATTGTGTTATTTGTTGGGTTTTGTTTTAGCTCTTTTAATGCTTGTTTAAGTCTAGTATCAGCTAGAGTGAACAGACTTATATTGAAAAACAAAACAAACAAACAAACTCACACACACACCACACACACACACACACACACACACACACACGACACACACCACACTCACACACACCCTCGTCTGTTATTGGGATCATATTATCACTAAAACAAAATTCAATATTCAAATTCAAAATTTTTATTTTCAAAGAAACCCCCCGTAGGGGTAGCCTTTACATGAAAATTTGGACAAACAAATGCTTGCAGATATGGCGTGTGAACAATACTCACAACAAAAAATTCCTAAAACAATGGATGGCACAAAAAAAGAATAAAGAAAGGAGTATTTACAATACATTAGCGGAGAACAAAAACACCCCACAAAAAACCCAAACCAAAAACAAAAAAAATTCAACAGCTTGAGATGATATATATTCCACTATATTTTAGTTGGAATGTCGTTTAAATAAGGAACGAACGAAAAAACACCAGGCGCTAGCTCTATCCTCTGTTTGACATCATTGTTGCTGGAGCACAAAGCAGGCCCTGGCTTTCAGGGACAGTCATCATATTTTTAAAGAGTAGGCTAGGCTTACTTACCCCCCCAACACTCCTCATTCCCCCTCCCGGATGTCGATTGTGAGCAGTCAAATATCAGACTTTCCCGTTTTCGATTTCTTCTTCTTGGTCTAACTCGGATCAGTGCTCAACCACGACTGCTGTCTGTCTTTGTGCGCAAGTTGTTTTGATGATGAGATAATGATGATGTGATGATATTAATAATAATTGATTATATTAATTACTATAAACAAAAACCAACAAACAACAACAACAACACCAATAATAATAATATAATAATAATAACTAATAATATAATATATTAATAATAATAATAATAACAAACAACAACAACTCAATATTTTTATATGTCTTTTAAAAAATAGTTATTTCATCGTTGCTGGGGCTGAAGCTCCGAGGTTCACCAATGGTGAGATTTTGTCGTTTTGCCACTGTTTTTATCTATATCAACGTTGCCGCATTCCGACTTCGGGGATGTTGTGCTGGCTATGTCCGTGTTTACCATAACACAAAGGAACGCTGAATGAAATTATGGATCTTTAACGCGTGTAGTTGATTTCTGCGTGTGTTTATGTACGGAGGGGACTTAAGGCACTGGCTGGTCTGCAGCTTGAAGTTGACCGCGGGTGATCGTAAAAAAATAAAATTCCCTATCCTTACTTCACCACACGCCGCCAAAGTTAAACCCACGTTTTTCATGGGATAGTCTTGTTAATTTTTTCCAGTGCCAAACTAAAATTTTGTTATTTTTTATTCTTTTATATTGATGATAATGGAATAACGCACTCACGTGCTTTTTTTTTATCCAGTCCGTATGCTAGTTTTGTAAATCTTGTCATCTGTTCCAACGGCACACAACTGGGCCTATCTTACGAAAACCGGGTACAGTATTTACCGTGTGGCAAGATGGTTCTGCGTGCGTTCGCACACGGGGCCTCGGTTTAAGTCTCACCCGAAAGACTTTTGGGGAGAGTGGAGTCAGCACTGATAAACTCAGAGGGAAAATTCCCTCTAACGGGAATCGAAACTCAAGCAGTGGGTCAGGAGCTGTGCTTGACACCTATTCTGGCCTTGAAACCGCCGGCGATGTATACAGGAGGCCTTGTCTTTGTCAGGAATTAATTATTTATGTATTTATTTATACTATACCACTTTATGTTACAGCGTGAATATTCGGGGTTGAGCTCTACTCCCACGAGGTGAGCGCATCGCCAAAGTCAGCGCCCCTCACTCTGCCATTTTTTTTTCTTTATCTGTCTGAAGGTGTATTTGTGTCCTATAGGTGTGGGCTTTTTTCTACAGAATTTTGCCGATGAAACACATCCACACTTCTTGCTGTGGGTTCTTTTACGTGCGCTTAAATATTGATGTGTAACAACACCGGGACCTCAGTTTATCGTCTCATCCAGAATGACTCTGCACCCAGACCACCACTCATGGTCATAATGGATGGGTTATAGTTTTGGGGCGACTATAAAAGGGATTCGAAACCACCGCACACTTCATAGACACGGAGCTTTTCGCTTTCTAAAACAGGTGCTTATATACCTCTAGACCATAGGATCCATTAAATATAGCAAGCACTGAGGTCCTCTTTAATCTTGTTTTGTAGGATTGTACTGTGGATGCCAAAGTTGGTGTGTAGGTACTGATTAGACTGACTGGTCTGAGATGCCTGGAGTCTGGGAGAGTGACAGGATATGGTCTGTTCGCCTTCTGCTGGTGGGGATATGGATCCCAGCAAGATGCGAATCCCACGATCACTGTTCTCTGACCTTGTTTGAATGGTGTTGCACCTGCAAGAACAGGGTGAAGTCTCTTCCCTCACAGATCCCTGTCTCTGGGATGCCTGGTTTCTTGAAGGGCCGACGATGTCACTTCTGCAGTCTGCTCCAGTTTCTCGTCGATGACAGCTGTCTTGCGAGCGTAATTTTACCTTCCAGCAAGTCGTAGAAAAACTGAAGTCAATGTTCTTAAGTTCCATGGTGAGCACATTTTCAAGGTGGTAGTTTTCATTTTTCTGTTGCTGGTGCATTTTTTTAGGTTTTTTTTTTTTTTACCTTGCGGTTTTAACCTTAGCCCCACTCACCCAAGTGAGGGTAATCTGTCCGTGGCGGGGCAGCCACGCTTAGTCGGCTCGGGGGTAGCCCAGTCCTAAGGCGGGTGGATAGCTGCCAGTGAGATGCGTGGACTCTCCCTCTGTCACAAGCAGCCTCTGGGAGTCTTTCTACTACACCAATGGAGTATGCAGACTTCATAACCGGTAGAACTGGATGCTTCCCTCCGTGTTGTGTCGACGTGCAAAGTGTAGCTGGGTTGACCTTTCAGACGTGCAAAGTAAGTATCCAGGATGGCAAACTTGTTACCCATGCAGCCGAACACCCCCCTCTACATGCGCGCTGGATATGGTCCGTTGGAAAGAAATCGCCGTATCACAACATAGTTCCAGTTGCAGTGGGTAGGAGTTTCCAAAACATGCTGTTATAAGCCTCCGACTGACATGAGAACTCATCTTCCCCGATGTTTCCTCAGGGCTTGAATGGACTCTCAAGAGCCACTCTCAACTGAGTTGTATGAGCGCAAGGCAGGAACAGGTTTGATAATCAGCAGTTTTTCCTTTTCTAGATGATACTCCATTTCCTCCAGACTGATGAGTCCCATCTGCCCACATTGAAACAAGGGTAATGGCTTACATAGAGTACGAGTAGCATTGGAGATTCTGTCCCTGACACTCACAACATCATACAACAGCAACCGCAACCACACACAACAAAACAACAACCAATAATAATAAAAAATTTACTTTAAAATAAAAAAAAAAATACTAACATTTGTATGATTAAGGATGTTGATTGATGATGATGATAATAATGATAATGGTGATGTATGATGATGGGATATAATAATACATAATTGATAATAAGTATTAATAATAATTATTAATAATAATAATAATAATAATAATAATAATAATAATAAATACTAATTTAATACATGAATTTATATAGACGCTATATCTTGTAAAATTAAATCAAAGCGATTGCCACTCGACCCTCACAACAAACAACCAATGGACATCTAAATAATTCTAGCAAAATCACGAAAGCACACACGCGCACGCGCGCTACGCGC
>JASPKP010004172.1:0-2500 GCA_030674155.1 Stramonita haemastoma | reverse complement strand
CTGGTTTATAGTTTTTTCCCCAGGTTTTTTTGGGGGGGTTTGGAGTAGATGATGTAACCCCCGGGGAAAACCCCCTCGAATGGGAATAAAACCAAAATTTGGGGATAGATTGAAAAGGGGAATGTTAAGATCATTAGGCTTCCCCGTCCCCCTCTTGTGTATAAAAAAAAATAATAAAGAAAAAGGTTTAAATTTTTAAAATTAAAAATTTGGAAAATTAATTTCCAGAGTGGGAATGGGGTTTGGAATACATAAAAAATTAAATTTTGACTTGAATGATTTTCTGGAGAGATCTAAACCAGGATTGCCCTTTAGGTACACCTGGAGAAAAAAAAAACCCATTTCAGACCCCCGGACTTGATTTTTTTTTTTATTTCGTGAAGTTGTTTTTTTATCAGAGATAAATTTGGGATTTCGGATATGGGGAAGACCATTCAGGGATTCTTTCAACTAAAATTTGCGAAAAAATTTTAAAATTTTGTACCTTTCTGGAAATTTAATTCATCTCTTTTTTAAAAAACAAATCATATTAGACGAAATTAAAAGGGGGATTAAAACTGTATTAGAAGATTATGTGCGGGTCCATATGCAAGGGGAAACATTGAAAAAATTTCCCCTTTTTACTTTTTCCTTTTTTTTTTATTAATGAAAATCAGTTTCAGCACTTTTCCCCATCCCCCTATGAAAAAGAAAAAAAAGAATGAAGAAGAATCTGAATTGTTTAAAAAGCCCTTCAGCAATTTTAAAGAGAGAGGGGAAAAATGGGAAGATATAAAGTGTATAGTTTTAAAGAAGGAACAGTTAAAAGGTATAAGAGAGAAAAAAAATAGGGGGGTGTTTTTAAGTCTAGGCAAGAGGATAGCTAAAGGGGGGAAAAAAAAAAGGCTACTTCTGAAAACTAGAAAAAAAAAACAATTTTGTAAACCCAAAAAAATGGCTACATAACTGATGGCATAGAAAAATCTAAACACTCAGAAAGGGTATTTTGCAAGAATTAAGCCCCTTTTTTGAAAGGTTATAAAACTCTCTATTTTTGACCCTTTGTAAAAAAAAGGTCTTGTAATACATTTTCCCCCAATTAGATGTAAAAAAGCAAAGGTTTTTGAAGGGGAAATTAAAGGGTTTAAAAAAAAATCTTTAGCTTTTAAAAAAAAGAAAAAAAAATAAAAGTCCGGGGACAGATGGGTTTACTGCTGAGTTCTTTAAGTGTTTTGGGGGAAAAAATGGGTATTTTTGTATTTTTGGGTTTTTAAAGCTGGATTTAAAAAGGGAGAAAATAAAATTGTGTTCAAAGGGAAGGTTTAATTACATGTATACCAAAAAGGGGAAAAAACCCAAAAATTTGAAAAAAGGGAAATTTGGGGACCAAAAAAACTTTATTTTAAATTTTTTATAAAAAATTGGAAACAGCATGATAGCCCAACCCCCTTTTAAAAAGTATTACCAAAAAATTTTTAATTTAAAAATCAAACTGGTTCATACGGAATAGATATATTGGGGGAAAAAATTAGACTTATTTATGATCAAAGCTTATCTAAAAAAACATTAATTCCTGGACTTTTGTTGAAAAATTGTTTTGGGGGAAAAACATTTGACTCAAATTAGTTGGGGTTTATGTTTAAAGTACTTAGGGCATTTGGCTTTCAAAATGGCGTTGTAAATGGATAGACATATTTTATTGAAATCCCGAGTTGTGTTTAAATCAATGGTCAGGTCTCTGAGTGGTTTTTTTTTTGAACGGGTTGTTGAAAGGAGAAACCCCTTGTCTCCATTATATTTTGTTTTTTTGTGCTGAATACGGCTATAATGATTTGTGAAAAAAAAAAATAGTGGATAACTATTAATGATATTGGGAAAACCAAAAACCCCCTTTGTATGCAGATGGGAAAAGAAATCCTTTTTGCGGGGAAAAAAATTGTTGGGGAAAATTTTCATAAAAAAATAAATATTTTGGGTCTAAAATTTTGGGGTTAAAAATTTAAAAAAAGGGTAAAAAAGAGTGTAAACTGGTTGGGGAGCAAAAAAAAAACAAAAGCAGTTCATTTTATGAGGCTCTTTGGTATGAAAAGGAATCCACAAAAATTTTTAAAAAAAGGGAATTGGTTTACAAAAATTTTTTACAAAAAAATGTCCCCCCATTTTAAAAATTTTTTTGAAAAACTAGAAGATGTTAAACACCCTTTTTTTCAAAAAACTGGACTAAAAAACAACTAAAACCCCTAGGGAGGTTTTCAGATTAAAATCTTATTTTATCAAAAATTTACTTTATGGATGCTACTTCCCAATCCCCAGACGAAATTTTTCCTTTTTCCTTTTTCAGGCTACTGCTTTTAAAATTTGTTTGGAACAATAAAAAGATAAAATTAGTTTGAAATGTTCACTTTAAAAATATTAAAAATGGGGGGGGTTTTTTTTACCAGAATTAAAAAAAATTTTCAAAAAACTTTAAACTGACATGGTAAAAAAAAAATCCACATGAAAAACACAAGTGGCAAGCTAT